>JANHFO010001548.1:82137-92749 GCA_032468095.1 Pareas carinatus
GGTCAGATCATCATCTCCTTAGGGCAGACTTCTCTACCGCCACACCCAGTCGCAGGGAGGCAGAACAAACAAGATGGTTCCGCCCCAGGCTTCTAATGGACCCGAATAGGTTCCAGATGGAGCTTGGGCCATTTTCTGAGGCTCTATCCCATGGCTCGGCCTATGAGCTAATGGCCATCGGGCATAGGATGGCTGGTGAGGCCCTAGATCGGGTCATGCCTTTGCGGCCTCTGATCCGGCGCAGAGTCACCCCGGCTCCCTGGTTTATCGAGTTGCTTAGGGGGAAGAAGCACTGGAGAAGATGCCTACAGAGCAGTTGAAGGGCCAGCCATTCCGAATCCGATCGATCTTTGATTAAGATGCACATCAAGTCCTACCTCGACGTGATCAAGGCGGCAAAGAAGAACTATATCGCCGCCCTCATCGCATCAGCAGGTAACCACCCCGCTGCCCTGTTTGGGGTGACCCACTCCCTTCTTCAATTGGAGGGGTGGGAAGATCCCCTGCAGGTTTGGGCGGAGGAGTTTAGTGGTTATCTGCAAGATAAGATCGATCAGATACAGATTGGCTTGGACTCCGACTGGAGTGGTCCGGATGAGAGGACTGAGGCAAGTCTTGTGAGTAATGTTTGGGAAGAGTTTGACTCTGTTGCCCCCGAAAACATGGACAGGATTCTGGGTCGACTGAACTCCACCACATGTTTACAGGACTCGTGCCCCTCTTGGCAAGTACTGGCCTCCCAGGAGGTGACTTGGGGCTGGCTCCAGGGGATAGTAAAGGCTTCTTTGAGTGAGGGGCTCCTGCCAGCCTCCCTTAAGGAGGCGGTGGTGAGACCCCTCCTTAAGAAGCTTTCCCTGGACATGGCCTTTTAGTAAATTATCATCCTGTCTCCAACCTTCCTTTGTAGCAAAGGTTGTAGAGAGTGTGGTGGCGTATCAGCTCCCATGGCAACTGGAGGAATCTGTCTATTTGGATCCACGCCAGTCTGGCTTCAGGCTTGGTTACAGCACAGAAACGACATTGGTCGCATTGGTGGATGATCTCTGGCTGGCCCGGGATAGGGGTTGTTCCTCTAGCTTGGTCCTATTAGATCTCTCAGTGGCTTTTGATACCATTGACCATGGTATCCTGCTGCACCGGCTGGGAGGGTTGGAGTGGGAGGCATCGTTTCACAGTGGATCTCCTCCTACCTCTCTGACCGGTGGCAGATTGTGTTGATGGGAGGGCAGAGGTCGACTCCTCGGTGCCTCATGTGTGCGGTATTGCAAGGGTCGGTCCTCTCGCCCCTCCTGTTCGACATTTATGTGAAGCTGCTGGGTGAGATCATCCATGGTTTTGGGGTGGAACATCATCAGTACGCCGATGATACTCAGCTGTACATCTCCACCCCAGGACACCCAAACGATGCCGTCGAAGTGATGTCCCAGTGTCTTGAAGCCTTGCGGATCTGGATGCGGAGGAGCAGATTTAGACTCAACTCCTCCAAGACTGAGTGGCTGTGGCTTCCGGCACCTCGATATAGCCAACTGGCTCCATTCCTGGCTATTGGGGGCGAAACATTGCCCCCCACGGAAAGGGCCCGCAATCTGGGCGTCCTCCTGGATGTTCGGCTGTCGTTAGAAGATCATATGGCAGTCATCGCCAGGGGAATTTCTTTCAGGTTTGCCTGATCCTTCAGCTGCGGTCCTTTCTAGTTCGGGACACCTTACGCACAGTCACTTAAGCCTTGGTCATGTCACTTCTGGACTACTGTAATGCTCTCTACATAGGGCTCCCCTTGACACACACCTGGAGACTCCAGGTGGTCCAGAATGCGGCTGTACGGGGGATTGTGGGAGCGAGGGTGCGCTTCCATGTGACACCTCACCTGCACGAGCTGCAATGTGGTCTATCGAGTGCATTTCAAGGTTTTCGTAACCACCTTTAAAGCGCTCCATGGCATAGGGCCCAGTTACCTGCAGGACCCCATACTACCAAGTGATACGTTCCACTGACCCGTCCACTCCCACAGAGAGGACCTCCTCCACGTGCCATCAGCCAGACAATGTAATGGAATATGTCTAATATGGATCTTAGACTTTTCTCCACTTTCAGTTGTATATCCTTATCACCCATTTAAAAAAAACTTTATATTGTATGAGTCAAAAATGATTTTGTCTGGAGTAAGAGAAAGCTGGAATGTTAAAGCGAAAAAAAATTAAAATATACCATTAAAATGGTGGGTGATGTTAATACTATAATTACGTATCATAGTAGGTTTTCTAACTGAGCATTCAAGAAGTATATATTTCTCAATCAAGAAAAGAGACTATTATCATATCTATGTTTTATTGTATTTATTTTTGAACACATAGTCTCATATTTGCATTCTGAATCTTTCCGAAGGCTGGTTTTTGCTAGCACTTGGGGAGTGGGAAAAGTCAGAGTATTCTCTGTTTTGCAGGATCCAGTCTGAGTCCGTCCCCGGGACCAGAAGTTTATTCTTACAAACTTTCGGACTCGTGCTGGATCCTTCTCTCTCTCAGAAGTTCCGCGAGGATGGAGTTCAACACAAGTCCGAAAGCTTAGAAAGCTAAACCTCTGGTCTCAGGGATCGACTCAAGATTGGATCCTGCAACATTATTCCTGGACGCGTTTATTTGCCTTTATTCTGTATCTCTTTGCGACCTACTAGTGATCGCCCGGATTATTGCAGAAAATTAAGCCTTAAATTAAAGCTTTTGCGGACTTCAACTTCCAGAATTCTCCAGCCACCTTAAAGCTGCCAAATTTGGGGAACGCTGGATTAAAACTCGAGTTTCGCCTGACTTCGACACCAAAAGACGCTTGCGATTGATGGCAAGTAAGGAAGACACAAACGATGATTCTTTCAGGCGCTCAGGGGTTAACGAGAACACTGCGCAACGCACGACGGAAGTTGTAGGCACCGACGGTTTCGGATTGCGCAAGCCAATCAACGCCTCCTTTTCTTTCGGCTGCTAATGGCCTCTGCGAGAAAGGTAAACCTTGCCTTTTGCTGGATAGCCGCGGAAGGGTAAATTCTCTAGGGCTTCGCACCCGGGACGTCCCAGATAAACCCCCTTGTGCTTCAAATGGTCCGTTCCTAATTAATCCCAGTCCTGTGCCCGGTTGAGCCACGTACTTTTCAAGGAAGTTAGCTGCGGTAGCTCAAGTGCTGCTACTGCACGTGACTCGAAGCATTTGATCTGGACGTGCCTTTTCCTGCCCTTCCCTGGGATCATTCGCTCTCTTGCGGATTTGATCCCTTTCGGGTAGCAGAACAAGCCTGGTTTGGGATCCGTGTTCTCCTTCCCTTCTCCTCTTTTTAGTAGGGCGACCGGATGCTTTCCAAGACCTCAGAGTTAATCAGAGAAGGAAAGAAAACAGATCCCCCCAGGTAAGAGGCTGCTTTCGGCGAGTGTTTCTTGGGATTGCCACGTTATCCAAGACATTCACTTTTCCAGAACAGTAGCGGCATCGTATGTGCATATAAGTATCACACATCAATAAATTAGATCTACAGGCTTCTTTGCTGATTTGCCTAAGAGGCTTAGAAGTATTTCGATGCCTTCGTTTTTCTGTTCCAGGAGATTTTGTTCATTTAGCAGGCAGAGGCTGCCTTCCAGCCATTATTGATTCCTGGAGACTTTGTGGACAGGCTCAGGCCCCTGCAGTTTTCTTGGCAAGATTTTTTGGAAGTGGTTAGTCCTTCCTAGGGTTGACAAAAAGTGAACCCAAGTGAGTCGAAGGTCACCCAGTTGGCTTCAGGCCTAAGGCAGGACTCGAATTTGCCGTTTTGCAGGTTCTAGCCTGTTATCTTAATCCTACAGCAAACTGCTATTTTAATCTTGTTCTAAAGGGAATACTTAAAGTAATGCTTTGTGCTCTTGGGAAGAGTAATGGTATTATCTATCTGATGCCATCATGGTTGTCAAGCTTTTTTTAATGTGGCTGTTGCAATCAATACAAATATTACCCATTGCTAAAATGATTAGGAGAGCAGAATGCTCTTAATTTAGTGTACCATGTGGTTTCATATTTCATCATTTTAAGACCATGTAAATTAGCTTATTTAATCTAATGTATATCCTGCATGGCCTAATTAAGTTAGAGCAGTTCATTCTGATTTTACAAAGGTCCGCTGACAAAAGTAAGCAAGTAAGTGGCTTAAATAAAGCATGACTTTTTATGTTTAAGCAAAAATAAGTTGGTCCATGATCATAGGAATTATTTAACTCAGGTATTACCTACAAGTATTTTGAGGGTCACTTGACAATTTGCAGTCCATTTCAGAATTTCTGGTTCCCACCTGTGTAATTGGCTTGTGCTTTCTTTTTTCAGATTTGTGTTCTAGAATCACTGATCTGTAGTAGATAAATGTAGACATGTATTTAAACATTCATATCAAGGTCACCATATTTAGGTTATGTTATTTGCTTCACTTTTGAACTGTCACAATGTCTAGCCCTGAGGCAGGATAATTTTTTCCATTTTTAACTATCTTTTTATTTATTATTAAATATAGTAACCGTGATAGTAGATATTTCCACATATTGCATTTCTGAAGAAAAGACTTACTGCTATTACTATTACGCATTTCTGTGAGTCAGTAAATCAGTAGGGTAAATACAGTAGATTAAGGATGGGAGAGTACTAAGAAAAATCAGGCTATAGGTTAAATCAGGAAATTTAATAGCATCCTGCAAAAAGCAAAGGGAAACCACTTTGGTACATTGCCAAGAAAAATGCACTGATAAATCTATTAAATCACTTAGAGTTGAATTCTTGGGACATTTTTACCCTTCCTTTCTGTGTTCAAAAGTACAGGATGGACTATGTTAATTGAAGCCTAGAACTGTTTGAATTGTACAAGTGCTTAAGAGCTGGAGTTACAGAGGCTTATTGTTAAATTTGTATCCCACCTGTAAAGTGGACTGGGCTGAGACAAAGGATTGTTCCAATGCCAACCAGCTTTTTCAAGCTGACAAGCCCCATTTCCACAAATGCAATTAAATACTAATTGGCAATTCATGTATATTACTTTTTCCAAATTGTTCTTGACCTTTCTGCAGACCCTGACGGGTCTCCAGACCCCAGGTTGAAAACCCCTGCTCTATTAGACTTTTTAGTAGTCTTTGGACATTATCTGACCAGGTAAATCATCAGCTTATGGATTTCTTAAATTCTTCCTATAGTCCTTATAACTTAAGATCTTAACAGCACAAAACCATTTGTCATTTTACAAAGGCTGTTTTTTATTTTAGTTGAATAAATAAGTTTTTGTATTAAACACAATGATTTGGAAAAGACTAGAGGGAGCATTTTACTTCTAATTTATTTTCATGATTCAGGTATGATAACTGCACTTTTGCTTTGTTGGTAATGTTATGCTGTTTAAACTATAAAGCTCTCTATGTTCACTGAATAATTATGATTTACTACTTATTCTTAACCCTAAAATTTGAGGAAGTTAGATTCTGGCTATTAAAAAAGCCTAGTAGTGAAAGTAAATTGACAATGGAGTTATGTGGTTCACAGGGTGTGCTCCAGCAGTGGCTGAACAGCTTACCTGTTGGGATACTTAGTTTGGACTCATGGTAAAATTATCCCTTTCACATTCATGATATTATTTGCCCTGTGTGGAAGGAAGGAAGGAGTAAATTATTAAAACATGGATAGGGAAGGAGCATTTGCAACATATTCTAAGAATGGTCCCATTTTTTGATATCAGACGAAAGTTGTTGCATCTGAATTCTCCTATCGGAAGAAATACCACACACAGAATAGCCCAAAACACACACTCGGCTACAGAGAGGTTCACTGCTCATCTTTGCAACAGACCCGGCTAGAATGTGCCTCTCAAAATCTATGTTCTCCAAGCTATGTTGCCCAGGTTCTGCCACTGACTTTAAGCAGCAACAAAGCACAGAGGTTTCCAAATTATCAGTGCACCTCCTATGAGTGCCAAATAAATCTGCTAAAAAGGTATTTGAAAAAAGCTACAAATAAACTTGGGTATTGCTTATGGTTATGAAATACAGCATATTTTTAAAAAGTGGGAAAACCAATAATGAGATAATAGAGTGGGGAGAATGGCTGCCTTTCTGGAGGAATAAGTGAGAGCTTGCTGTGAAGCAGCATTTAGTTGCAGGTCCCATTTCTCCCATTCTGTTTCTTGCACAATAAAATATTTCCCATCTACACTCAGCTCCTTGCCCAAAGGCCCAGGCTAAGCTGTTATGCTGGTGTAGGCTGATGTTACAGAAAGTGGGTTCTATCTAGTAGCTCCCCATAATGTGTTTGCTTTCTTTTTGTGTTTAAAATACATCTGATTGGCCATTTCTATGTATTTAGTCTTTCCTTCAGGATCATCTGATCAGTAATGACTGGGAACATGGCTGCCCCCAGGAATGCTCTACAGCTCCTCTTGGTATTTTTCTTGTTGCTTTTTTGCCTGCCTGTAGTGGAAGCTTTGGATACGGGTGATGCATTAGCCTTGCTGCTAGGCGTGGCTCTTAGTTGTGTTGGATTCTGTGCCTGCCTCGGTCTATATGCAAGAAGACAACATGGAGAGCAATGATTTTAAGTCCAAAATGTCCAGCCGAAGTGCAGCTGTCCTGATGGATGTTGTTACAGTTAAGGAAGAGTTTCAAGATGTTCCCCAACTCATCAAATCTTTATTGCCATGTACTGCTCAAGAGGAAAGACCATTCATAATGGAAAGATTGTGGAGAAAGCTGCCTCATGGTCATAAGAACATTTTGCATGTAATTAAGATGTTGCCTTATAAGATAATGCTACTGGTTTTCAATTGCATAAGAAAAAGCACCAATAAAAGTTAATTATTAACTGAGGTGCAGCAGGGAATATACAGGGGTAAAAGAGAGAATATAGTTTGCATTCAAATGATATACAGAAAATATACGACATAGGAAACATAAATATCCTCATAATTAATTTAGAGATTTTTCTTCTTCTAATGAAACACTTCTCTGTTTCATTTTTTTTCCAACTTAAACCAAAGTATTTTGTAGTAAGGTCAAGTTGCTATGTGCCATTCAGTGGTTTGCTGTTTTCATCTGCTTACAATTTAAGTTACGGTTAATGTTGAAATGTTAAAGTCATTGTCTCCTTAAAGCAGGGATGTCAAATTCAATTTCATTAAAAGCCACTGCCACTGTGGGTTACCCTCTGCCACCTTCCCTTGAATGACACCAACCCTGTAAGCGCTACTGCCACACCCACTGCCCCCCCCATGAGTGCTGCCACTGTCAGCCCCCTCCGCCACCACTCCAGGGAACGCCCCGCTTGCTTCCAGAGTGGCTTTGTGGACCAGATGTGGCCTGCAGGCCTTAGGTTTGATACCCCTACCTTAAGGCACTGCAGATATTTTAATATAGCAGTATGTAATCCAGTGCCATCAAAAGTTTAGTTTATAACTCCCATAATCCCTGACCGACAGTCATTTGATTTAATAGAATTGTAACCTAGAATAGTAGTTGAGATGTGAGTTGGTGGGAAGGAGAAATACCAAGTTTTCCTATTTGTAGAAATGGATACAGCCATTCTTGCCCATGCAGGCTTGAATACATAGGAAGTTCGACTTTTTTTTCTAGTATGCTTTCTACTCATATCAGTAGAACTTGCAGAAATGTTCCTCATAGACTAACTCTTATGATCTCCCAGTTGTCAATCAGAAGAATTGCTGGGAACAATATTTAAATGGCCAACCCTTTTTTATATAGTATCCATCTCATCTTGTATTGTTTGCACACTTTTTAATAAATTGTGAAACTTTGACTATTTTCAAAGTGTTGAATTGAGGTCAAGGATTAATTAGAATTGAACAGTGGTTTATTCTTGGACTTCCAGTATAACTAAATAATCTCTACTAATAGGTTAACTTAATAATCTCCATGCTCTTTAACATACCCTTTGCTGCTGTTTAATTCACCCATGATTAAAGATTAGATATTGAAAATGTGCCTAAATTAACAAGAGCACTGTTGAAGCTCATGTTAAAATAGTTTTATTATAACTCAAGTTTGGCAGGAAGAGAAATGTACATTGAGAAATTTTCTCAACATGCATGTACAGACCCATTATAAGAGTGTTACCACAAATGGTTTAAAAATATTGTAATATTTGACATAAATATTACATATGATATACAAAAAATATAACAGAAATATATTATTCTAATGTACTTTAAGGGCATTTTCTCTATGGCCATGCATGATCTATTTGTTTATCCTATATTGAATTCTGTTGCAGATATTTGCATTCTTAAATTACAGAATATTTGTAAATTTTTTTAAAAGGTTTGATGTTATTTAGGTAAATAGCTGCAAGTAGTATCTCACAAGGGACTGAATTCCACCACGTGAATCCTAAAATTAGAAATGGTTGGGATACTTCAACGTGAAATACTGGTCTCCAGCCAACTTGAAGCAGATCCAAAGGTACATTTAGGACATAAAGATTGTAGGTAGCTGGATACCAAAGCCTAATTTTAAAGTATTTTTGACAGCCAGAAAGAAATGAAGAGAAGAAAGGATAAAGCCCATTGCTATTGATTGGTAAGGTGTTGAGGCATGCAGATGGTAGTGAGATAAGAGGAGTGCCATGGAAAACCTTCACAATGGAAGGTGTAGAGAATGCAGAGCTTGGGACAATCCAGTAGGATGAATAGAAGATTTGAAGAGATGATTGAAAACTATAATGAAGAATGGGATGATTGAAATTCTACAGATGAAACTTGGAAGAGCCTAATATTTGATTGTGTTTGATGGGGAGGGGAGATTAGAAGAGAGTGACTCTAAAGAAAATTGTGACTGTAATTACAATTTTTGCTCTTTTAAAAACTATTAGACAACAGGAATACTGAATCCGTTGATAGTTTAAAGAAGAGCATTTACATATTGAAGCTAAGCTTCTACTGTACAACATCATAAAAAAAGATTTCAGCAAGTTACCTGTGGTACTTTGAAATTTCAAATATGCCCACAAGTTTACAGCTTCTAATTTTACAATATTGTTAGACAGACTATTAAGAGCATCTATGAGTTCTGATGGAATATGGAAATTATCAAAGGAAATTACTGAAAATACTTTCATTTAACTGATTTCAAGTTGGAAAATATTTCTCCTTTTCAGCAACTATTCCTTGTCAATAATACTTGACAAATGTTACTCACCTTTGAAACAAACGGTAAACAGATTTTGGCAATGTTATACGTGGGATCTCTTTGAGTAAAATTCATTTGGAATGTTGCATAGACAACATATAGATTAAATTTAAAGTCATCCTATCAAATCAAATCCTCCCACTTCACCCTGTCTTACTGCATATATTATATTAGTTTTGCAGTATGTTCTTCATTGTAGTAATAAATACATAACATTGTCATTCGAAGATCCTCAGTATTTTGTGATTTAGAGCTGTATCTACAAGAGGCTCAAATTCGCACTTCCAGTATGAGGGAATATTAGTTATGCCAGATGCCAAAAATAAATTATTAACATTACAGTTATATTCTCATTTTGGACATTTTTTAATTTGTGGCTGATGTTTAAATACTGTATAAGGAAATAAAGATATTGATATATGCCTGAGACAACCATTATTTCTAATATAATTCTTTTCTTTCCCATTTCCTTTTGCCTTCTCATGTTAAAGGTCTGATGCTTGGGCTAGTTGTTTGGAGATATTTCTGCACTTCTATTGTCACAGAGATCTTGGGATCCTGAAAGATATCTATAGTAATATTTGTCAAAAACTATTCATTTATCATTCATTTGTCACTCACGTACGTCTAACTCATCGCTATATCTCAAAAACCATAAAAGCTACACTTCTGAAAATCCATACATAGCTTTGCTTCCCATCTACAGGAGTTATTTAACATTTATTGAAAAGGAAAGGAGCCAACCTGCGCTGGGCCAATCCAAGGAGGCAGTGGAAAGGGGCATCCAGAATTCAAAGGCAAGGGTGGTTTCAGCGAGAGTAATGGCAGGGAGAGGAGCAGCAAGGCAAGGAGCAGCAGGATAGGTGAGTGAGGCCCAACTCTCCCTACAGTCTGTGCTGGCCTCCGTGCTGCCGTTCAAAACTGCCGTGCGGCACTCAGGTAATGATTTGCAGTGGGGAAGGAGGGGAGAGATTCAGAGAGAAGGGAGTGAGAGAGGGAGGGGAATAAAGAAGGAAAGAGAGAGAGAGAGAGAGACACGGGGAGAGAAAGCAAGCAAGCAGTGATTAAATAAATAACCTTCCCAATGTCAAAACCTATGCTGCAGGCCAACACCTAACCTTATGCTGCAGCTCCAGGCCCTATGGAGTTCCTCCCAGAGGCCTTTTAGCCTGCACACACACCAAAACCTATGCTGCAGGCCCTCCACAGCTCCCAAATGGGCAAGGTCAGCAAATGATTTTTTGGGGGGGACGGACGAAGGGAGAGATAGAGAGAAGGGAGCGAGAGGACAGGGAATAAAGAAAGAAAAAGGGAGAGAGAGACGGGGAGAGAAAGCAAGCAAGCAAATAGCAGTTAAATAAATTACCTTCACAACGCCAAAACCTATGCTGCTCATACCAAAGCTTATGCTGCAGCTCCAGGCC
>JANHFO010001548.1:115809-126141 GCA_032468095.1 Pareas carinatus
GGAGATGGCGGGCGGGGGAAGGAGGAGAAGAAGAGAGGGAGCTACTCCCGGACTGAAAAGAGGCGAGTGCCGAAGTAAGCCTCGGAGCGCTTCATTCCAGACCGGCTCCGGGCTTGCCGGGTTAAAAGGGGCCAGCAGGACTCCGGAGCCCGGCGTTGCAGCGGCGGCAGAGACGTACGTTTTGGCCGGCCGCCCGGGGGGCCTTTCGCCTGGCTGCTCCCGCGGCTCCTGGAGCTGCGCGTGCTCCTCGAGACGACGGGGCACCGACTGCCGCCGCTTCTGCCGCCGCCGCGTTAGCTGGAGAGATTGTGCGGCTGCGACGGGGAAGACGAGGCTAGGCGCTCAAGGAGGCTCACTGAGCATGCGCCGGCTGAGCCCACCGACTCCGGAGCTTGAGCAGCCGAGGAGCCCAGGAAATAAAGCAATAAATCAAGGCATGAAAATACCAGCAAATAGAAAAAAGAAGATCTGGTGAGGGGGGGGCGGTGGGGGGCGGCTTCTCCCTATCTCCCCCTTTCTCCAGCACCCACAGGTATAGGAGGGGACGCCGCGCGCGTGTATGTGTGTCACCCGAGATTGCTATAGAGGCATCGATTCGTCTGTCTGAGGAGGGGAGATGCGACGTAGCAGTCGGACCCCCTCCCTCCACCCTTCAGGCTGATCGGGTGTTATGGTGGTTTTTTGAGGAAGGGGCGGGGGTCGTTTTTGAATCAGCTGATGAAGGGAAAAGTCGGCGGGCGCTTGAGAGCCGATGCCCCCAGCAGGTGAAGCCCGAAGCTCCGGATCAGACCCTCCGCATTTGCTGGTCTCCCGACGCCGTGTAGATGGATGTACATGGAAGAGGAGACTGGAGGTGGGGGGGCGAGCACATTTCGCGGGGTCGGTGGGTTTCTTTGATGGATGGAGGCTGTGTGTGTGTTTGCTGGTGCGTCTGTTTTTGGAACAATGCTGTCTTGATCCGATTGAGCTCGTGTTTACCGGCCATCAGCAGGAGCAGCAACAGTCAAGGCAATTCCTGGATGGTGGAATGGTGGATGGGTTTTTCCTTGGATGCGATATTGTAAACCCGAGAAGCGAGGGCGGAGGAGGGAGGTACGCTACGCGGAAAGAGGCGAACAGACAGTCTTGCCTGCTGCTGCCTTGAATGGCTCTTCTACCCACCAAATCTCTGGAAGGAGCAGGATATTTTATTCCGAGTTCCAGGAACTGTTTCTGGGAGAGAGCATCAAAACAAATCCCGAAGTTCAATGGTCCAAATACGGATCCTTGCATTTTGTGGTAGCCTGGGTGGGAAATGTCTGAATGAGATCTTATTCCTGGGTGTGTTTCCTAGACACACATGACTATCTCCCTGGATGTGTTCAGTGTTGCTCTGCTTTTCCCCACCCCCATATCAGAAGAAGAAGACACAAAAGCCCATCAAACACAGGGCTGACAGTTCTTTAGCACAGGCATTACTTGCAAGTCTGAGGAAGGGTTGAACCCAAATCACTGGGAAATTTGTGTTTCTGTTATCTTTTTTCAGGGTGGATGAACTAGCAGGATGTGATTATGTGCTTTGGTAAGTTGGGTTAGAAAACATACATTCTGCAGGGTTTCTTTTGGATGTATTCCATATCAGCCCAGCATCTGCCTTGAAGCATATATAAACAGAAAAGGTGGACATGACAAAGCTATTCAACAGACTTCCTTCCCGTTTTATTTTTTAAAATATATTAGTGTCAACAGTGCTTGAAATTGTCTTGTACGAATCCAGCTGTTTGGAAGCAGGGAAAGTACAGGTTTCTCACCTTGCTCAGAGATTTGACTGTAAACAATCTGAGGAATTGTGAATAAATCTAAAGCATTGAATAGTAGGTGTGCAGTTCTCACTGAATTTCCCTCAAACAAATAATAGTACTCCAACTTGCAACTTCCTTTGGCTCTCCATAAATTAACATGTTGGTTAGCACATCCTGGCATTATTTGTATGTTAACTTAAGGCCTGATGGCTTGATTTTTTTTTTCTTCCAGATAATTTGATGACATGACAAATCGAATGGAAGAAAAAAGAATGTACTATGTAACTAAATCCCAGGTCAAACCTGCTTTTGGAATATATTCACAGTAAGATGTATGGATCTATTTTTTCCTTATTCATATATATAGATCATGAGACTTGACTAAGGCAACCTTCTTATCTTTCATCCATCTATGGCGAACTACAGCCATGCAGCTGACAACATTTTGCAAAATCTTTCCCCTTTAACAGCATTTTTGAAATTGACTTCTCTGGGATTCATCATAGGAGTCAGTGTAGTTGGGAACCTCCTGATCTCCATTTTGCTGGTTAAAGACAAGTCCTTGCATAGAGCTCCTTATTACTTCCTCCTGGATCTTTGTTGCTCAGATATCCTCAGATCTGCAATTTGTTTCCCATTTGTTTTTACTTCTGTGAAAAATGGATCATCTTGGACATATGGGACCCTCACTTGCAAAGTTATTGCCTTCTTGGGTGTTCTGTCCTGTTTCCACACAGCTTTCATGCTGTTCTGCATAAGCGTCACCAGATACTTAGCTATTGCCCACCACCGCTTTTATACAAAAAGACTGTCCTTTTGGACTTGTTTGGCAGTGATCTGTATGGTGTGGACCCTATCTGTAGCTATGGCTTTCCCTCCAGTATTGGATGTGGGCACCTATTCATTTATTAGGGAGGAAGACCAGTGTACCTTTCAGCATCGTTCCTTTAGAGCCAATGATTCGCTGGGATTTATGCTGCTTCTTGCTCTTATCCTTCTAGCCACACAGCTTGTCTACCTCAAGCTGATCTTTTTCGTTCATGATCGCAGGAAAATGAAGCCAGTTCAGTTTGTTGCTGCGGTGAGCCAGAACTGGACATTTCATGGTCCTGGAGCCAGTGGTCAAGCGGCTGCAAATTGGTTGGCTGGATTTGGAAGGGGCCCCACGCCACCTACCTTGCTGGGGATACGGCAAAATGCCAACACCACAAGCAGGAGAAGGCTACTTGTCTTGGATGAGTTCAAAATGGAAAAACGAATCAGTAGAATGTTCTATATAATGACATTTCTCTTTCTTACCTTATGGGGCCCCTATCTGGTTGCCTGCTACTGGAGAGTTTTTGCAAGAGGCCCTGTGGTTCCTGGGGGATTTCTAACAGCTGCTGTTTGGATGAGTTTTGCCCAGGCTGGAATCAATCCTTTTGTCTGCATTTTCTCCAACAGAGAGCTGAGGCGCTGTTTCAGCACAACCCTTCTTTACTGCAGAAAATCCAGGTTACCAAGGGAACCTTACTGTGTTATATGAGGGAGAATCTGTAAAATCTTTAGTCTTGTGAAAACACTACCCTTCTCTGCTAAGCAATTGTGGGGTTACTGTTGCCATGTCTTGAGGAGAAGAAGAAGAGAAGAAGGAAGAGAACAGCATTAAAAGGGGAATGTCAGCAATTGTAAGGATTTGGGCAACAATATTCTGCCATTTTTGCAATAGCTCATCATTAAATCCTATTTTGAAATCTAAACTTGTTCCTGCTGACCATTCGGGGAGGTTTGTAATTTAGGCTAAAGGACTGAGCCACTGCCCTAAAATGCTTTGATGTGGTTGAAATCTAGGAAATGATTCAGAGAGTAGCAGGTACTAAATATATCAGCACTAAATGCTGTATATATACCATGACGTAAAGTAAGACCATCACAAAGGTTAGCATTGGACATCTGAATCAATTATGTTTGACATGAGGTTAATATGTTGATAAAACTAATTTTAGACACTGAATGACCTTTCAACCATTTCATACAATTATTTTTTTTTGAAGACTAAAATCTAGGGACTGACTGAAGTCCTATTGTTGATGGGAAATGATGTGCCATTTAGTGCTGAATTTTCATCCTTTGTTTGTTTAGAAGGACACTCCAAAGCAGTTCTGTTTTCTGGGTTTTTCTCCTTTTTTGTTTAAATTAAAGACTTTTAATGTTTTATGAGTATATTCTTTTTTGTTTAAAAATCTTTCATTTTGGATGAAATATTACATGCATATAATTGTATTCTCTGTTAGTTTGTTTCCTATTTATGTCTTTTTTTAAAAAAAAATGTGATTTTATTTAATATTGATTAGACCCATTTTATATTTTTAAAAGCTAGATATCGGTCAGATAGGCAACATTAATGAGATTATCCAATTGTAATGTCAAAAAGTAATTCTTACATGGAATATACCACATGTTGCCTTAAGGGATTATCTAGTATCTTCCATTTTGTTCAGCATTTTAGCAGATAAGTAAAGAAAAATGAATTGTTTGCTCTAGTCTGTCATTTGGGAATGCATGAAAGATCACTTAAATCCTATTTTTATTCCCATGATTCCCCCAGATCAGTATGCCTATTGCTAGGATGATATGATTTCCCCCCTTTCTTAGTGTGTTGCCCATTCTAGTTTGTTCTGAGAAACACAGGCAGTCTATGTGTGTTTATATTTTTAAGACAGCTGTCATGGGAAGACCTCAGCCTTAGTAAGATATCTTGCACAATGTGTAAAGCATTTATTCTACTGAAGGCACAGTCTTGTTGATACTTTCTGCACATCTTTGGTGTATTAGTTGTTTCAAATTATTTCAATTTTAACTTGTGAAAGCATATAATATTATTTCTAGTTCCTTAGAAAGACATTTGAGTCTGTGAGTCTTTCCTTCTTTAAGATACAGATGTGTGGATTTCAATATAAAGTTGCATTTGCCAAAATTTATTTGTGTAGCCTGTTAATTTTCCTTGGAATAAATTTTTACATTTTTCCACTTTTACAACCATCCTTTCATTATGATTATTAATAATATTTTATTAAGTGAGCATGAATTGTTAAGAATGTAGCCATACTGGATTATTATTCTTTGAAGTTATTGTATTCCCAACCTGTAAAATGAACGAATGATGGGGACCACAGAAGTGATAAATGATATTCTCGACAATAGCACTCTTGTGTAGTTATCATAATTATCCTGTTATCATTTGAATATGTCAGTTCTACTACATGGCATTTGAAACCTAGTACAGAGGACAATTTTTAATGCAACTTAGTGAAACAAAAAAATTGGACAAAAAGTTTGAACTTCTGTGAACAAGGACATAATCCAATTAATATAATTAATTATTAAATAATGCTGTGCCCTATATTTCATAGTATTTAGAACTCATAACTAGTTTTCCCAAATAGTTTGGGTTATGCTAATATTTGAAGTGCAATATATACATAACTAGATACCCTAGGTATACTATTCTTTTATCACATATAGTCAAATAAAAGTTACAGATTAAGGACTAAACTTTCAATGCCTCAATGCATATAACTAGCTTCTTTACATGACCTCATTTGTAGTTCATGTTGATAGGTTCAAAGACTAAATTTAGCATGTTGTGCTAAATGCTGCAATACTTAATTTTCAGGACTGCAAAAAAACATTTCACATCATAATCCCCAAAAGATGATGTGTATGAAGTTTCAGACCACCACCTTGTTTTCTGAACCTCATAATATAGTTCAATTAGAGTACTGAGATAAACATCTGATCAAGTCTAATTCTTATGTTTTTTGTGATCCACCTTTATTATTAAGAGCCGTGGTGGTGCAGTGGTTAAAATGCAGTATTGCAAGCTAATTCTGTTTACTGCCAACTGCCAGTAGTTCGGCAGTTCAATTCTCACCAGGTGAAGGTTGACTCAGCCTTCCATCCTTCTGAGATCGGTAAAATGAGAACCAAAATTGTTGGGGGCAATATGCTGACTCTGTAAACCACTTAGAGAAGACTGTAAAGCACTGTGAAACGGTATATAAAAGTGCTATTCCTATTATTTTTACAAATAACTCAAGGCAGCAAACATTTCCAACACACTTTCCTCCTCCTATTTTCCCCACAATAACCCTGTGAGGTGGATTGGGCTGAGAGAGAATGACTGGCCCAAAGTCACTCAGCTGGCTTTCATGGCTAAAGTAGAACTTGATTCCCAATCTCCTGTTTTCTAGACTAGGCCTTAATCACTAGACCAAACTGGCTTTCTCATAATTCTTTAACATTTGTCCCTTTTTTGCATTTTTTCCTACACAGGTATAGGAAATTTTTGGCTTTATCCATTCAAATAACTGCATGTAAAGATTTAGGTATGTCCATTGTACTATGTATACTTACATGATTAAATACACGTGCCAAGGTTTGGAAAATCCTCTCATAATAGTACAACTGATGTTGTATATGACTGTTCTACATGCATGGAACAAACCTTTTATGAATGATTATCTGCAGTGGTTCATAGGTCAGTTTTCAAAATGTCTATCTCAAAGGGTAATTCTCAAGTAGAAATTTTGTGAGGAGCTAGCAGCATAGAAATAGAGAATTTCCCTTTCATGTAATAAGAATACATGAAGCTGTTCTATTTAAGGCTGACTGTTATGATGAATTAGCTATTAGGTTCTGTACATTAATTACATTCATAAGTTGTATCATTCTCACATTTTAACAATTTAATAAAAGTACATTTCTTATTGTAAATACACACAAATGCAGTCGTTTTAAAGGCCAGAAATTTCTAAACTTTTTTATTCAGCAGATGACACAAGTAATGGGAAACTTAAAATCTTGATTGTATCATTTGGAAATGTTAAGTGAGCACTGTTTACCATCTATTGGTTTACACTTAGCAAGGAAATTTACAGTGCTAGACAATTAATAGCTCAGTCTTATACATGTCTATTCACAGGTTCTGCTAATTGAGTTCCTTAGGACCAACTCTGAGCAACTGTAGAACTAGATTGCAACCCAAAGTATTTGTTTTTAATTTTTTCGGAGGGGGGCGCATTGCTACATGTTTCTACACGGTTGCTTTCATTTTGGTCCCAAAAGGTGGACCAGGGCATACCAAATAAAATTAAATGGCAAAACATGGTATTTTAATATCTCATTACATTATTGACAAAATACATTGTATCACAAAGTTAATCAAGCAAACAGTATCTATTGTATCTTCTAAAAGGATGATACACTTATATGAATTTAAGTGCATGTCTAGATAACTATTATAATTCTTCAGTACACAAATGAGCAGAGAGGAAATAATAGGCCTGATGTGTTGTAAATATGACTTTTTGCACTGAAATATCTTTATAATTTTTTCTAAAAAGGACGTATGACACTAAAGTGATACATTTTATACCAGTCTGGTATTAATGTTAGATTTGGCCCAGAGTGGGAATGTAAGATCATAATTTTATGAATTAAACTGCAGAAGAAGGACATAAACACTCTGGGCCTAGTTATGCAAAGAATACAATTTTATCTCCAAAGGAAGCTTTCAATGGCAGTGTTTCTCAACCTAGACCGGTTTCCGAGGAGTGGATTTCAGCTCCCAAAATTTCTCAGTCAACAAGGCTGGCTGGAGAATTCTGGAAGTTAAAGTGCACACCTTGGAAAGCGGTCCAGGTTGAGAAACACTACTCTATGGGAATAAGAATCTTCCATCCAATCATACAATGCAACTTCTCCCTGAAAAAGAACTTTAGATTGAATGTGGTGAGGTACTTGAAACATTTTCTTGTGCAAAAATGCCCTTGCTTACGAGAATTAACTATTCTTTTTTTTTATGAGAATTAACTATTCTTATAGTTTAGAATTTCTGAATGAATAGTTCAGTTTAGGAACTCCAATACAGGGCCAAAGCATATTGAAATACAGTTTCTCATTCTGCTCCCTTCACTTTATGGTTTTCCTTTATATAAAACATTATCAGCTAATTTCTTTTTGCATAATTTAACCTTCCTTTAGTAGTTCAGACACTTGCTTCTAGCGTATTCCTGTAGGATAGACTTATATAACCCTACCTGCCACATATAGTAGACTGTAGAATCTCTAACCGCTAGCTTTCAGGCCTAACTCATCTGAAGGACACCAAGTTGCCCTTCAGAATATTGTATAGTCTGAATAGTTCTTTAAAAGACAATTTGTAGTTTTGAAAAATCTTAGAGTGATTGATGCTTTTATTTATTTTACTTATGTCATACCTACAAAATATATCCCCTACCCTTTTTCCAGTAGAGTGCGCGCCATTTTGGTATGTGTTGTTATTGTTGGTGTTTCAGTTCATTTGGATTTTAACAAATTAAATAATTACTGAACTTTATAGATTTCAAAGCATCTATGAAGGCTCATTTTCTTGAGATTCTGGACCTAGACATTTGGCTGAAATAACATAAATTAATAAAAGGACCTACTGTTGATTGAGATTTTAAATTATTTTTTTCATAATATATGAAACATTAACATTAACAAATCTGCAACTAGAATACAAAAAATAAGCCGAAATAATGTTTTGAGTTGAGAATTATAAATTTAATTTGCTTATGATCCATACTGACAGCTAAAAAAGCATGAAAATGCTTAACCTTGACAGGTGTATTTTTTGTTACCTTTGAGTTGAATAAAAAACCAAGAGATCAAAAAAAATATTTGAATTTCCTGTTCATTAAATTTGGAGCATGTGAGAACATCTCTTTGACCTACATAGTAGTGAACAAAGATGCTAAGACCTAGTGATTGATGGTAGAAAACTTTAATTGCCACTACAGTTGTGCTTGATTAATTAATTAAGCCTGTTTTAATTGTTCATCTAGAAGTGTGTGACTTCTTCCTACAAATATGTTATGGTTGGTTGATCACAGTTATGTTCAGCATATGCCAGTACAAAGAGATGTGAAGTTTGTCCAGTCTCATATTATGCTACATTTATAAAGTAAATGTTCTAGCAAATGTTATTATAAACTAGAAAGGGTATAAGAGCAAAGGGCAGCATCAACAACTTCCATGAGAACAGTTGTCAAAGGAAACCTACAAGGAGATGGCCTTTCACTAGAATTCCAATGAGTTGTGTATTCCTGAAGATAGAAGAAAAATGCACACCCTGCACTGCAGAAAACACGAACTATTGTAGAAACATGTCCTTGGATGTAGAGATACAGAGACATGGGAAATGGTGAACAAGCCAAGGAAGCAATGAAGTTGAGCTTTAGTTCATGCTCCTGTCATTGTACTGGGCAATGCAAAAAAGGGGTTTCTGAATGTTTTTCCTTCAGCTGGTTATAACTAGATTATTTGCAAGGTTTGGCATTGATTTTTTTGACTTGGGAATAAATTGGGTACATGACATTTATTTTTCTAGTTTGACAGCAGCTTAGTGGGCATTTGGCATGTCTATTCTTTTTCTTTTTTCTTTTTGGCTTAAGAATCAATTGGTAAGACTTTGGCAGGGGTGCATCATTTATTATAATAAATAATTTAAAACTTGATACATTAATTGTTTATAGGCATTTTGCTCTTTTATAGTTCTTCCCAATTTGCCAAAACCAGATCATAAGCACCTCTTTCCTGGTCTTCACAGTCAACCGCTGAGCAGACAAGCTCTACATATATGTCCTTTTTTTGTTTAACAAAACAGCCAACAAACATAGCAAAAGAAAAAAGGGAGCCAGACAGACGGACAGACAGAGGTTTGTCATATATCCATGTATGTAAGAATTGTAATGGAATTAAGTAGCTCGTTCTAGATTTTGATAACATACAGGTGGTCCTCTGCTTAAGACCACAATTGAGTCCAAAATTTATGTTCCTAAGTGAGAAATTTGTCAGTTTTGCTCCATTTTATGACCTTTTTGACCACATTTGTTAAGTGCATTGCTGCAGTTGTTAAATTAGTAACATGGTTGTTAAGTGAATTTGACTTCCCCATTGACTTTGCTTGTCAGAAGGTTTCATGACCCCCGTGCACTGCAACCGTCATAAATGTGAGTCAGTTGTCAAGCATCCGAATGCAAAGCACGTGATCATGGGGATGCCACAAAGATCTTGAGTGTGAAAAAATGATCATTGCACTTTTTTCAGTGATGTTGTAATTTCAAACAGTCACTAAGTGAACTGTTATAAATTGAAGACTACCTTTATTTAATTACCCCACATTCTGTGCTGTTGGCAGCCATACAAGTGTCTAAAATATATAAATAAAAACACACATGGAAAGTCCTAGAAGTTTTCACAAGCAATGGAATAGCAATATTTGTTCTGTTATTAAAGTAGCACATGAAATTAAAGGAGGTTTCAGGAGTTTGGGGGGAGATTTGGTCCTTAAGGGCATGAATATCAACCATGTGTCTCACCACTTAAAAACAGCAATAGCTGATTTAAACTTTCTTCACTCTGCTTTCCTTGTTCTAGGACGTTTAACTTTATTAATATTAAGACGTACCGTATTTTTTGTACCATAAGACGCACTTTTTCCCCCCCAAAAAGGGGGGGGGGGGGA
>JANHFO010001548.1:131543-144088 GCA_032468095.1 Pareas carinatus
TGCAAATTACGGACTCAATGATTCCTTTGTAGAACTGTATCAGCAGCTCCTTGGACAGCCTGAGCTTTCTGAGTTGGCACAGGAAGAACATTCTTTGTTGTGCTTTTTTGATGACATTTTTATGTTAGTTGATCATTTTAAATCTTGAGATATTATAGATCCTAGAAACTTGAAGGTCTCTACTATTGATGCTTTGTTGTCTAGCATTGTAAGAGGTGGTAGAATAGAAGGACTTCTTCTATCATTTCTAGAATTTTGAGTGAATTCAGTTCAAGATTGTTCTGGCTGCACCACAAGGTTATTTGTTCAATTTCCCATCTGTAGGCAGATCATCGTTGTTTCGAATGAGGCTGATCACTGTTCTATCATCTGCAAACTTCAGTACTTTGACAGAGAGATCCTTCGAGATGCAGTTGTTGGTATAGATTAGAGAGAGGAGATAGCACAGTCCTGAAGGGGCTCCTGTGTTGATTGTACAGGTATCTGATGTTATTTTGCCTAGCTTCACCTAACTTCACTCTTGAACCTCCATGAAGAGGAATCTGTTGATCTAGGTGCAGATGATGCACCCAAAATCTAGGGTGCTCTTGAGGCCGTACTGGGATCTGTTCCTTACCAAATGCGTAGCCATTTTAGTTCATGAATCAACTTTGATCAGAGAGACCACGTGAAAAGGAAGTTGCCCTTACAAAACTAGAAGATCAAAAAATATTCTCCACTTGGAACATGTATGGGAAACATGTATGGTGAAGTGGAATTGAGAGGCTTCTGTTAGGAGGTCCAATGGTGAGGAATACTGGGAAGTGAAAGACAGCAGTATCAGAGGATGCTAATCCAGGGGATTTAATTTAAAACATAGCTTTTAAAGAATCTTCTGGGGCATCCCATATACCCTCTGAATACACTTTTAAACAGCCACCAGGCCTCCCTTTTTTCTGCAATGGATTCACATTACCATATTAATATCCCATTTGCTGCTCTTTGGAGCTTGGAAGAATGGAATAAGAGGAGCACAGAAAGGCCACCCAGCTGCCTAACAATGGAATGGCAGGGGGGGGGAATAGCTCTTTTGTAACAAGGGGGGGAACCACCACTGATGGGGCAGAACAGCAGCAAAGTCACATCACCCCTTCAAAGGTGATGTTGCCAAAGATTGAAGGACCTCTGATAAAACAACTGAGGGACAACATCTCATCAGGCTCAACTGTGACTTTCTCAGTCTTTCCCATTTTCTCGATTACCTCGCTCATCCTTCATGGATCTGCTTTGCAATTCAATCATTTAAAGTAAAGTTTTATTATTTATGTGTATCTTTGTATCAAAAGACAATAAGTGTTATCTTTTTTAAGAACATGAAAACAGCACACATTAATTTACTATGTATTTCTAAGTTGCCATATTCCCTTTAGTCATTTTTAATTTTGGTTTTTAGAGAGCCCTCAATAAAGGAGTATTTTCAAAAGATTTATGCCAGCTAGCAGCTCTAGGCCATAATTTTGACTGATACCTGGAAATCTCCTTTAGTTGGATCACTGTTTGGCCTCCATTATGTTTATGTGGCCTTTCCTGGATCAGGATTCAGTGAACTCAGTCACTCAAGCCCTCGTCATCTCACATTTGGACTACTGCAATGGGCTCTACATGGGGCTACTCTTGAAGACCATTTGGGAGTTTCAACTGATGCAGAGTGTAGTGGCATAGGCAGTTTTTAGGGCCCCTATGGTGGCTTCTGCTGTCGCTGCCACCGCCTCTGATTGGCTCTGTTCGGAACGCCTGTTTGCCGGCCAGACTGACTTGCACCCAGAAGCAAATCAGCATTCAGTGCAGTTGTTCCACCAACTGCACTGAATGCTGGTTTGCTTCTAGGTTCAGGGCAGCCTGGTCGGCAAACAGGCGTTCCCGACAGAGCTAATCAGCGGCGGTGGCGGTGACAGCAGAAGCCTCACCTATGTTTCTCTCCCCAGCTGGCCTGGGAACCTCGCAGTCAGGCTCTGCAGTGCCACGAGGCTACCCCCACACCGGAGCGCCACACCTGACTCGCAGCCGCCCCCTTTCCGCTTCCTCCGCACAGTTGGGATGGGAAGGCGCTGCTCTCCACCCCTGCCCCCCCACCGGGCAAGGTTTCCCATATTTCTCTCTGTCTCTTTCTGTGCGTGTGTGTCTACGTCTTTCTGTCTTTGTGTGTGTCTTTCTTTCATTCTCTCTCTGTCTCTGTCTCTTTTTAAAAAAAATTCTTTTATTATTTTTCAAAAAAAAGTGAGAAAAAGAAAAAAGAAATTTCATGTAAATCTATCCATAAACATACAAAGCATCATAAAATACAAAAATACACAAAGCTTTCCTCCTCCTCCTCCTCCTCCTCCTCCTTCCTCTTCTTCCTCTTCCTCTCCTCCTTCCCCCCCTTTCTTCTTCTTTGTCTTGTTTTTCTTCCTTGTGCTTCAATTTTGGGTCAGCTTCTAGCATTTGGATAAACATTTAAACATCTTTCTACACATTTTCTATATCATCTATCTAATCTTTTAGTATAATTTTACATTTACTCTAATATCAGTTAACCTTATTAATACATTTTCAAGTCTATTCCTTTCATTTTTTGTCTAACCATCTATAAAAATTATTCCATGTTCTAAAGTGTACTGATTCTTCTTTATCTTTCAATTTTAAAGTCAACCTATCCATTCCTGCACATTCCAAAATCTTCTTAATTATTTCCTCATTTTCTATATTTTTTCCATTTTTCCAATTTTGTGCAAAGACAATCCTACCGTGTTTTCATCCAGGTGCCGGGGGAACTGTCGTGCAACCACGCTCTCTACAACCTTCGCCACGAAAGGAAGGTTGGAGATAGGATGATAATTATTTAAAACAGCTGGGTCCAGTGAAGGCTTCTTGAGAAGGGGCCGCATCACCGCCTCCTTCAAGGTGGTCAGAACGACACCCTCCTCCAAGGAAGCATTCACAATAGCCTGGCGCCAGCCTCGTGTCACCTCACGGGAGGCCAGCACCAACCAGGAGGGGCATGGATCCAGTAAACAACCTTTAAATATTTTGTTATGATTAAATAAGCATTTTTTTTTATGATTAAATAGGCTTTTAAAATTTTGTTATACTTAAATAAGGTTTTTTCATTTTGTTATATTAAATAGGTGCCTTTTATTTTAATAAAATGGAAGTTCTATGATCATTATTTTACAAATGTATGCGCCTTTTTAAAAAATTCATATTGGTGGGCCTCGGGATTTCAAATTGTCAATTTGGTGGTCCCCAAGTTCAAAAAGGCGACCACTGCTCAGGCTCAACTATAGGAGGGTGTATGAGCCCCTTACACCCTTCACAAGTATTTGAATGGATGCATTGCTGTTTATTCTGAGGAAGCAAAACCAGAATTTATATCGATAGAAGTCCAGAAATGCTGTTTCCGGAAGATTTTTTTAAAAAAATTACAGCATAAAGTTATTAAGGATTCCTTTTCAAAATTTTCAAGACTGGATTTTATTATTTGACATCACTAGAGGGCACTCGGTGATCAGAAACCTTGATCATGTTTATGAATCTTGGTATTTTGTATGGTCTTTTTTAAACATAGAATTGGAGGGAATTATATAGAACCCCCTCCATTTCTCCTCACAACCCCTACCTTGTAAAGCATCTTCTTGAAATAAGAGCGATGGCAATAAATTCCAATGAATAAAATTAAAATTGTAATAGTAACACAATGCAATTAAAAGAGAGGGCAGTGAATCCATTCATTCCCTAGGTGGGTTGAAATAATATAGTTCCGCTACAGTCCTTTAGGCAATGTGGGTGAAATACCTTTTTTGTGGATCCAGTTTTTGTGGGACTCTGGTCATAGTGGTGGTGGTTCTCAGTAAGGTAAGCAGAACTGTTCCTACAATGGAAGAAACACCTGTGGGAAGAAAGGGAAAGAGACAGGAGGGCAAAGTGTATCAAAGGTGTTCCATCAAATCTTCTAACAGTTAAACTGTTAGAGGTACAAGGCCAAAAGGTCCTTCATAGAGCAATTAAAATCAAAATAATTAGAATATATTTATTATGGTACATATTTAATTGTTGACAATGATAGAGGGTGACAGGAATTGTAAATCTTGCCTCAGAAATTTTAGGAAATCAATTGTTTTAAAGGTAAAGGAATATGAATAAGAGATGGTTAAAGAAATTATAAATGAGGAACAATGTAAAATAAATATATAAATATATGGATAAAATGAGAATATATGGATAAATTCTAGGTTATATGTAAGTGATTGGAAATAATTGATATGTTTGTGGGAAATAATTGATATGTTTGTGGGAAATAATTGATAGGTTTGTGGGGACTACTCAAATATGGAACAAAAGTAAGAGAAAAGCTGAAAAAGAGAAAAGAAAGGTAAAGAAAAGTAAAAGAGTTAAAAATTAGAAGAAGAGAGAAAGATTTAAGAAAGAAAATAGGTGAAGAAGGGAATTGCTATGTGGAGATGAAAGAGCAGTGGGAGTGGAAAAGAAAAAGTAGAAATCTGAGAGTTAGAAAGATGAGGAGAGAAAGAGAAAAAAAAGTGGAAAGGTAAAAGAAAGGGGAAGGATGGATGGGGAAGAAGAAGAAAAAAAGGGGGGGAAAGGAAGAAAGAAAGAGGGATTAAGAACTTATTCATATTTGAGACCCGAAACCAACTAAGAGAACTTTATATCTTCATCTTTAATAACATTAGTAGATGTAAATTTACAAGAATTGAAGCTATTGGTCACAATAATATTGGGAAATTTGGAATTTTATTTTATTTATTTATTTATTACTTTAATTTATATACCGCCCTTCTCCCGAAGGACTCAGGGCAGTGTACAGCCATAGTAAAAACACAAACAGATAAAAATATTAAAAAACCCTTAAAAACATTAAATAATTGGCTGATTAATAATTAAAATTGATATATGATAGGACTGTAAAGAGATAATGAGAAAAAAATGAATGATGAATAAAATAAGGAAAATCAAGTTATTTGGATAAAATGTAGTAGAACTTAAAATAAAAATGTGACTGGTGGTAAAATAAAAATAATACAGTAAAAAAAGAGAAAGGAAGAAGAGGAGCAGAAGAAAAGAAGAAAAGAAGAAAAAAGAAGATCAAGAGAAGTAAAGAAGAAGGCAAGGCGGAGAGAAAAAGAAAGCAAGATGTTAAAGATAATAATTTATATTTGATTGTATAGCATTACCTTGCCATGACTGTTAAAACAAATATGCAAAATAAAAAAAATATCTACCAAAAAAACAAAAAGAGCTTGTGAAGGATCTTGATCATAAAAGATCAAGTGATAAATAAATATATACAGCTTCTTAGCTGCTGGCTACAATCTGACTATTTGTCACAATCACTGGAGGCTCCTTGATACTAGCCTTCAGCAATGGAATTTCAGCATTCAAACTATTAAAGTGACTCTGTGAGAGAATATTCCCTTAAGAAGGTCCACTGACATCATCCCCAATGATCCATAGTACCATTCATGACATACTAAATCAGGCCTGTCACTCTCTTGGGGGATACAAGAAGAATGAAAAATCCAAGAGTAATCAATTCTGTTTCTGTCCTGTGTCTGGTCCTGAATTCTAACTGAAAAGGAACTATGTCATCTGTTTTATATAGGAACAGTTTTTATATTGTTTTATATAGGAAATCTGTAGTGCATTCACCAAAATCCTTGTTGGGATTCACTCAACAACCTTCCCCAAAATGGAAAGTAGTAGATTAGGCAAAAGTTATCAAACATGACTAGATACAACAGAAGATGCTTCAAGGTATGTAGCAACTTAACCTTTCCAAGGTTTACTCTGTCAATACAGAGAATGACAAATGAAAGTTGAATTTAGCACACTTTTGCTTCTACTAAACCTACACAATATAATACAATATAATGTATTCATTTCACACTATTTTCCTAGAAAAAAACTTTTTCGTTGTTTACTTACCAAAGGTTTTTCTGGAAGTTCTATATTTGATTTACTTAGTATAAAATTACATTACTGACAATATTATTTAAGAAATGGTGCCAGATAAAAGTGGGAAATATATAAGCTGATAAAATCAGGACAATTTATTGGCTTTTTAACGAATGCAATCCACAATTCCAATGTTACTGGTCATCCATAAAAAATGGATCTCTTACTTTTCCCAGTTTACCATTTAAACACATCAAATATTGCACTTTTAATTTTGTATTTAAGGAAAAAACTATTCTACTTTGGAAAGCTACCATCATCACCACAATCTCTCATACCCAGTAGGAACTCTTCCCTTGGGCATTTCCGTACTACCTGTTTCACCACCTGAAGCATGAAGCCTAATTGATGGTTAGCCCTGATCATCTCCACTTCTGTCAACTTGAAATGTTGAAATTCTATACTGTGGTGAACCCTGCAAGTACAAAAATATCTTTACTTCCTGTGCACACAAAAAGAAATATTCAATAGCTTGTCTGATGCAGAAAAGATGAAAACAGAAAATCCTGGTTAATGAGTCGTTTGGTCTGGGCTGTTGATAGGTTGCTGCAGAAATGTAAAACTAATATTTTCTCCTTAGCAGTGTTTCTCAACTTCTGCAACTATAAGACATGTGGACCTCAGTTCCCAGAATTCTCCACCCAGCATGTGGGTTGGGATTCTGAAAGTTTAAGTCTACACGTCTTAAAGTTGCTGAGGCTTAGAAATTTTGCTGTAGAAGACCTGCAGCTCAGGAACCAGGAACTAGGGGTAAGGCAAAAGTTCTCTCCAACTATAAAAAAAAGCTTAAAGAAAAACCAAATCAAACAAGATGAAACAAGACCTACCTTTGCTGCTATTTTAAATACACCTCAGTTAAATTAGAAACATATCATATCACCTCTGATATAGCTGACATTTTGAGTAAACAGAGACTGGAAACTGCTTTCCAACTGGTATACAATTCTCATGTACAAGCATCTTAGATACTTTCAAAAATGTTCTTCAGAGAGGAGGTTAAAAAGACATGCTTGCCAATGCAGTTGGTGGCATGAGATACTCTACTGAAAAGTAGAGTAAAAAAATCACAGGAAACTAATAGTTTTCAGAAATGGTTCAATTATCAGACGACAGTATTTGTTGACATTTTGATGGAAAGCAGATTACTAGCAACTGCCAATCATAATACTTCATCAAGACAGGAATTAATGGGTAGAAAGATATCAGTACTAACACTGTGGCTGACTTTCTAGTAAATTAACCACCTTGGGATATATCTATATGAAACTACTTTTATTTCCAAGACAATATAGGGCAGCATTTCTTTCACAGACAATTGTTTCCCTCTTTGGTTTCATATTACCACCCTCCACTTCTCCATCTATTGTGTTTGTAACACCAATGTGGTTATTGTTGCATCCTGGATAATTACCAGACTTTCTGGAGCCAGCAGTCGTCTCCTGCCTCCCACCTGCGTGTGCCGATCTGAAAACGAAAGATAAGCGCTGATTGGCTAAATCGCTTAGCCGAGCTGGTTTAAAATAGCAGCAAGCAGGTTTGGCTGCTGCTGGAAGTTTATAATAATAAAGACTGTGTTACTATTATATCAACTCCTGCTTCATTTTTCGACCGATCTTACAATTGCCGGTAGATGGCACCACTGCTGAGGTCCAAACTATTGTGACTCACAATGCACTAGACTGCAGTTTGGTATTAGCATTGATCCAGGAATTTTCTAGAGTGTAATGGAAAGATTGCTGTACAAAATTCCTGGGGTAGTGCCATATATTGATGATGTCTTAATTACTGCTAGGAACAGGGGGCAGTTATATTCAAGGCTGTGCTTACTAAATTTAGGGAGACTGTTTTAAAACTCAAAAGAGAAAAATGTCAAATTGGGGTGCTTGAGGTTGACTTTTTAGGGTACAAAATCGATGGCAAGAGCATTCACCTCATGGCCAACAAGGTCCAAGCAATTAAAGACACATCAAAACCAATGAACAAAACAAGCTCCAGGCATTCCTGGGGCTTTTGAACTTTTACAGTGGCTTTCTGAAGCAAAAAGTCACTGTAGTAGAGCCGCTGCACAAACTCTTAGCAAAAAACACTCCTTGGGATTGGGTTCCTCGGGAAGACGCCGCTTTTGTGGCCATGAAAGGGCTCCTGTCTACCGAAAGCTTCCTTATCCACTACACTAACACACTGCCATTTGTCCTAACGTGTGATGCATTGCCTTTGGGGTGGGTGCCGTGCTTAACCACAGACTTCCTTCAGGAAAAGAAGCCCCAATTGTGTTTTATTGAAGGACTCTCTCATTTGCTGAAAAGAACTATAGCCAAATGAGTAAGGAAGCCCTTCCCATGGTTGCAGGCATTAGCGCTTCCATTAATATTTATTCCGCAGACAATTTGACCTAGTGACTGACCATAAGCCGCTCCTTGGGTTATTTGCCAGGAACAGACCTATGCCACCAGCTCTCTTCCCCTGATTTATATGTTGGACAGTGTTCCTCGCAGCATATTCCTATAACCTGCTTCACCGGCCAGGAACGAGCCTTGGGCATGCTGATGTCCTCACCCAGTGCTCACTGCCTGCTGCATCCACTGATGCTTCATCACCCAGCCCTGTTCTACTGACTGACTGCTGTGGGACTAGATTAGTCACTTCTAAAATGTTGGCTCATATATCCATCTCTGACTGTGTTTTGAGGACTGTACTAAATTCCTGGATAATTACCAGCCTTCCTGGAGCCGGCAGTCATCTCCACCCTCTGGTCTGCATGGGCTGATCTGAAAATAAAAAATAAGCGCTGATTGGCTGATTTTTTTTAAAAAAAAGATTGATTTTTTACACTTTAAGCATCTTTGAAGCTAAGCATGAGAATCAGACTTATTTATTTTAAGTGCTTTTTAACTAATGACAAAAAATAAAGAGGAAATAAGAACAAAAATGCCATGTTACATCGATTACAAGATACATTTTTTTTGTATTTTTGTGCCTCTGTATTTGTGGTGCGTCTTATATTCGATGGTGTCTTACCAGGGTAAAGTTTTTAAATTTCTAACTTAGAAAAATAAGAATGCGTCTTATAATCAGTGGCATCTTATAATCAATGTAATACAATAATAGTCATGCATGCATAGTCAAAGAAGAAAAAAGAATGCATAAAAAGTGCTATAACTAAAAATGAAAAAAATACAAAAAACCCTCATGCGATAAATCATTGTAACAATAAACAATTGCACCTATATATACTTCTCTAATGCAGATATCATTCAAGACATATGTATTCTACATTTACAGAATTGTCTTTTTTTTAACCTACTGTATTCTGTATAAGTGAGTCCCAGAATTCATTATATTGTTCATATAAAGTCTAAATCTATAGGCAATCCTTTCATAAGTGTCAAGTGCTATCAGGTCTTCAATGCAGTGAAAGGAGCCATACATTTATTTTTCCACTGCTGAAATAATAAAGTACAGAGAATCCATTCATGTTGTCCAGTTGTCATATTCCATGTATTACTAGGTATGTAATTCAAGAGAAAATTATCCTTTGAGAATGTTAGCTTTTGTCGAAGAATCATTATTTGTATAATCCACTACTTTCTCTCAAACTTAGTAAGTACAGGACATTGTAAAACATGTGCTTTAAATAAGAATTATCCTTATTACATCTCCAACAAAATGCTGTTTTGGACTGCTCCTTTCTATGCAAACATAATGGAATCCAAGAAATGCTAAGAATTATTTTTGCTGTATAATTTAAGATCCATTGATAGTGTTATTTAGAAGTTAAGACACTCGTTGTCTAAACAATATAGAAGCCTTTAATACTTTATTCCACTCATATCAAATTGATTTATTGATAATCAATACCTATAAAAATGAATAGTAGGGTTTTTTTAGTTTTAAAGGATTTAAGAAATAAATCAGACTTAAAAATCTTGCCTATTAATGACTTCCTTCTGTGCTGATGAGAGTGGAATAAAATAGAGACAAATATCAGAGTATTAAAAACCTTCATGCAGACTGGTCTCATGTAGTGCACAACACATGCATGCATGCACCCACACATACACCACACACAGTATTAGATTCCATTAGATATCAAACATTTCTCTCACACTAAAATGCTGCTTTATCTTACTGTATTTAGCAGAACTTAAGATATTTATGTATTAAATATTTGTGCAAGTAACCTGGGATTGCCGATTGGGGAAATGGATTATTTAAATATTTAATGTGCAGCTGCAATGAAGACAAACACATCTTGGTTTAAGTACTTGCAGCTGGGAAATTAAAAACAAGAAATCTACTACCACTACCACATGCTTCTGAAGAGAAACCGATTGTGTCAGTAATAACTAGCCTGGGGAACCTGAATTTTTAATGTATTGTTTGCATTTATCAATTTCACAAACGGTCATTTTACATGGATTTTATCATAATTTCTTATCCAACAAACCAATGGCAAGCTTGAAAATGCTCCTGCTAAATTTCAAATATAGAATAGCAGTTCTTATATAGAATATCATCAGTCTAGCAATAACAGTGCAAACAGAAACCAAAATTTTATAGATACAAATAATCACATACTTGCGCAATCAATTAGGACAAAATGATCAATCAACTCTTATATGGCCACAGAAAGTAATTACAATAGAAATGGATTATAAATTGAATACCATCCACCAAAAGAGAAAAAAATAGATGGCATAGTAGAAAATTAGACAGGAAAAGAAATAAATCAATTTCAGAAAGATCTCAGCATCTTAGAAAATTTAAAGCAACAAAAACTGAAAAATGAGAAGATTAAAAACAAGCCAAAAAAGCAATGTTATCCAGACAGAAAACAATTGCAATAGTCAAGATAGTATTAAAAGTGGGGGCAACTTCTAAGATATTTAAACTGTACCACATGATAGTAGTATTTCAAGCATTTCAAATATATGAGGCAATTCCAAACAAATCATCTTTGGAGTTATTTTTCAAAGTGAAGGGAAATCACAAAATAATTGAATATCCTAAAAATAAAGAAGAAAGATTGTAGTTTGGAAAATGTTTAAGATAACAAAATAAAACACAAGGAACTACCTTCATTTATATTTGTTATAGAAAAACAAATCTGAATTGGAAAATAGTATAGTAATAACAAAAATGGTAAAAAAAGTTAGAAGGTAAAAATACAGGAAAAGATAAACTTCATGAATTTTGACTTAACTAACTAACCATTTTATATCAAAAGTTGCATGAAGAATTAATAAATGACTGGCTCACCACTGGCCACTGGACATTTCTGATCATGAAAGAAAAACAGAAAGAAGAAACAACAATTTATATCCATCAATCAACTTGTTTGCATACAACATTCAAGCTATTAATAAGTATTATTAGCAGTAACATTTACAAATACATGATATTAAACTCTCTATATTCTTCAGTGCAAAAGGGGAATATCAAAAACTCTAGAGATATATAAGACAATTTTGTTAATAGAACAATATTCAATTTTTAAAATTTTTTTAAAACCTTTGGATTGATTCCAAAAAAGACATTTGACTATCCTGTAACGGCATTAAATAATGTTTGAACTTTTTTGGAAAAACAAAATTATAAAGTTTTTCAACAATACAGGGAACAAAAACTGGAAATAACATTTATGGCAAATACAGAAAAACCTGGAAAAGTTAAAATCAGAAGATGAATTTTTCAAGAAGACTCATTGTCTTAATTGTTTTTGAATATGGTTCTCAGGTCAACAACAGAAATTTTGAATAATCAGAGCAAGGCATATATATTTTATGTTTGTTATATGTGGATAATTTGAAACTATATGCAAAGTAATCTAGAAATATACAGACGTTTGTATGTATAGTTCAAATCTATACTGTTGACATCTAAATGGAATAAAGATTTCATTAGTCTAAATGATTACACAAAAACAAAGAGAAGATGTTAATAAATGTCTGCAAGGAAAGCATTCTGAATGTGACAGAATCAAAGGTGGCATACAAAACTGAACAGTTGCAGCAATAAAGGAAAAATTGGAAAGATGAATTCCTCCATGATCACTACCAGGAAGAAATTGAAGGCAAGATAAATAATAACACAACTTGCAATAGTAACATCACAAGGAGTTTGAGTTTGAGTTTATTTGAATTTATACCCCGCCTTTCTCTCGCAGGACTCAGGGCGGCTAACAGGCCTAATAAAAAAATATACATAGCACAAAAACACAATAAAATAACCTTAAAAATATTACATTACGTGGGGCCTAATTAAAAAGATGGGTGGGATAATAAAATAATTTCCATCAAATTAAAATAAACGTTAAAACCCATATGAAAAACCCAAATAAAACCGGAGGACTAGGGCTAGGCTAAGCCAGCCTGCTGGAATAGGTGGGTCTTCAGGGCGTGGCGGAAGGTCCAAAGGTCAGAGATGGTGCATATTGCAGAGGGGAGATTTCAGAGGGTGGGTGCCACCACAGAGAAAGCTCTCCCCCTGGGGGTCGCCAGCCGACATTGTTTGACTGGCGGCACCCTGAGGAGGCCCACTCTGTGGGAGCGTGT
>JANHFO010001548.1:163735-178539 GCA_032468095.1 Pareas carinatus
AATGGCTTCTGCAATCCCCCAAAACAATATTTTAAACCAATTCATGTACTGATCTAAATTAATTTCTGGTAATCTCAATACTTGAGAAATGGTAATAATTACTGATAATTCAGCTAAAACTTCTAAGATGATGATAACATGACAATAGGTCCAATAAGTTCATGCATAATTCCTCATTCAATCAATTTTATTTTCAAAGATCACTTAAAATTTTCATACAATACTCTGTCTGGAAATTAAGATCCCCCCCCAGTGATTTAAATTATTCTCTCCTCTCTGTCCACCTTCTATAATGGAAGCAGAGCTTTAATGCAGTCTTGGTAGTTTTTGCAAGCCCGCAGAAAATATCTAATTTTCCCTCACTTTTTTGGCCTCATCAGATTTCTCTCAGTCTTCTGCTCTCTTTCAACCTGAAGCATCTCAAAAATATATCATTACTGGAGAACTGCCATTGATCTCATGAATCAGACAATTTTCCCCTCAGCAATGCAAGCAGACATTACTTCATGCTTCAATAAAGTAAGTGATGGGTTGACATTTAAATTCTGCCTTCACACAATCCTAAATTATCTTTCTAAGCTGAAACAATGATGATGTCAGAGTTTATTTAAATAATGGTCCAGGGAAATCTCTCCTCTCCTCTCCTCTCCTCTCCTCTCCTCCCATTTCCCTACTGTATATAAATTGTGTATAAAGCCAAGGTTGTTCAGAAATATATAAACATCTTGTGTTTTCAACAAAAGATACAGGAACATTTAATTAATTCTGAAAATCTGTGCATGTCTAAAATATTTAAGGAAACAAATTGGGTCTTTGTCTTGAAATCCCAGGACCTGATTTGAAAGGAACTTGATTTACCGTATCACTGTGTACTATGAACACTATAGTCACATTAGGGATTTCTCCAGCATCAGACACAAGAGTTAAGTGGTAAAAGAAACTTCTGGATTCATAAAGTGAAATATAAATTCTAGGACTCTGATACATTATAATAAGGCAATGTTCTATGTATAAAAATTATGCAATATAATGTATATGTGGATCGTGGCTTTCCATGCTTTGGAGATACAAGGATTTCTTGCTTTCGAGAGAGTGAACACCCCATAGTGTAAAAAATTCATAAACAATGATTTATTGTAGCATACACATTCCCAACAATAGACTATTGCTGTCCACATTTCAATACTAAGCCTGGTGATGTTGCCATGTAAATACATCTAAGTTCTTTAATACTTAGTTAAAGCTAAAGTCTATAAAGTGGCATTTGCCTCCTTCAAAACATTTTTAGTTCTACTTGGGATGAGATGGTGTTTCAGTGTGAGAGGATTTTGGGACATTTGACAGCATGCTGTTTGATATCTCCTTTCCTTGTATACACCTAGCCACGCTCTATCTTATCACTGATTTTTTTAAGTTAAGGGCCTGGGTAGGATAAGACTCTCCTCTAGATGGCTACATATCTTTGAAAATGCAAAAGTATGGCTCAGTTATTACAGGCAGCTGGAACATCAGCTTATCAGTACACTTGTGGGCAAATGAATGAATGTGTGACAAAAAGGGAGAGGGAAGTGTTTCTGGCTGGCTGTAACTCTTTCCCAAGGGCAAATAGAAACCCTAACTTAATTCTCTCACAGATGGTACTATGGAATGGATTGTATATGTTTTGGTGGATATTCCATTTTTTGGTGTAATATTTGGACAACCTGCAACATCTGAAGGTCACATATTTGCTTCACTTTTTGTGTCCTTTTCATTCTGACTAATATTGGAAGTGGCTTAATGACTAAGACATTAGCCTACCATGTAGTCCAGTCTAGGATTCAAACCTAGGTCTCACTGATGAAAGCAAAATAAGCTAGAAATGGCCATATGAGATTTCCTTTCTTTCTTTGCTTGCTTGTAAAAAACTTCTTACAGTAATAAAAATGTAGGTCACTTAGTAGCAGGCCTTCAAAGGTTAGAGCTGAAAGGTGAAAAAGGGAGTAGTTACTTCCTCCAGTAATAAGAAAAAGCCAAGTGCTTCATAAAAAAAGCCGAATATTGGAAGTCTATTGACTGGACAGTCAAAATCTTCAAATCTATTTTTTTTAAATTCAAGTCCTAATGAACAACAGAGATGGTAGAATGGTTTGAGAGGTAGCCTCCCTCCCATACTGCTAGTAATTTATCCTTATATCTGCTGTCTATATATTCTTTGAAATTAAAAGACAATTTTCATTCCTTGTGTCATAGAAGCCGACAGGATACATATATTAGCTGACAAGAGGACAGACTCTTAGTCTAGAATGAGGAAAGCAAAGAAAATGAAATGCAGAAGATCCAGGAAGAAAGAAAATCTGCTAGTAGCAACATAAATTACTCAACTGATATTTTCCCCCAAATACACTTTAACTGACAGCTTCCTTAATGCACATTGAATAATATGGGTCATGACATTTGCCAGCCAGCAGACGCAAACAAGAAAACATTTCATTAGCAATATGTCTCTGCTTAACATTCACATGCTGCAAACCTCTTTCTGTTGTGGCAAACAACCATGGCTGAGATGGCAGTCCTGTATCACCAGAAAAAGGAAAAAAGATTCTGAGATGCTTCCTGGGCTTTGGATGGAACAAATTGGATGATTAATTGAATAGAAGGTTGATTTCCTTCTCCTAAGAGAATCTAAGGAACAGGGAACTTATTCTGATGAGTGTCTGCTCCATGAGAAATAATTTGTCTCAGGCTACATGCCTATGATGTGATTATCACAGCCAAAGTGGAGGAAGAAATCTTCCTCCTCTTTCTTTCTGCCACCCTTGTTATACTCATTCTCTTTCTGGAGAGACGGCAAGTTCACTGAAATAGAGCATCTCTGCTGGCAAGGTCTTAGAACAAAATGAAGGCCTTTTAGCCCTATTAAATCATGACTATCAAGGAGTGACAGAAGCGTAATCTTAAAATTGAAATATACATAAACTGAAATAATAAATAAAAAAATATCAGTTTCATTTTTTTTTCTTATGTGTTTCATGCTTGTGTGTTTCGTTATTATTTTTGCTGTTCTTTGTTTGGCATTTGCTTAAGGGAACAGCAGTGAAATAGCAAGCCTTCAAACAACTGAACAGCAATAAATGTACCTGTAGGGAATATATTTTTTCTTCTCTGCAACCTACACATGCTTAAAATAACAAATGAAGAAACCTTCCATATGTTCAGTTGTGAAGAGCTTTGCTCACACAGTGAAGATATCTTCCTATCTCATACAATTGATAAAAATTGTACAATGGCCAGATGATGTGCCTGGAATAAGACATCGATTGAGCCACAAGCTAAAAAATATTAAATTGCTCCTTTCCTTTCCTTTCCTTTTCTTTTCGTTCCTTTCTTTTCCTATATTGTAAAGTAATTTTTCTGACTTGATATGCTACGATTATAATTGTCCTATTCGCAATTTATTGTAGAATTCACAACATATTTAATCAAACATAAATTCTTTCTAAGTTCAGTGACAGCTGTAGTACAGAGGCCTTCAACTTTTGTGGCTTGGCAGCCCAACTGAGGTGGGAAGAGGAGAACTGGGTCAGGTGAGTGGTGGGCTGGCATGTGCATGCATGCACTCATGCTGTCCTTGCAGAAGAAACAGGTTGGTGTGCATACATGTAGCTCAACTTCTGCAAGTGGTGACCTGGTGAGCATGCATGTAAGTGCCCGCCAGCTCGCTGTTCATGTAAGTTGAGGTGAGTGCATGCGCGCTCTGATCAACCACTTACGCAGCCCAATTCGGAATAGGCCATGATTCAGTAGTAGGTTGTCGACTGGGAGTTGGGGACCCTTGCTGTAGTAAGTCCCACTTTAAGATAAAGATTTTATTTATTTATTTATTTGTTTAAATTTTTATACTGCCCTTCTCCCCGAAGGGAGCCAGGGCGGTGCACAGCCATATAAAACAATTGACACACTTAAACACAAACAACACATTAAAAAAGAGACTAAAAATAAGATAATTTCAATGGCAAATTTAAAACTGAAATATAAAACCAATTTAAAACCAAGTTAAAAATGACAATTAAAATTCGTAATACATTCAGGCAAGGAAAAGGTGTGAATTAGGTCAACCCAGCCTGGGTAAAAAGGTAGGTTTTTATAGCACAGCGGTCAGAGATAATGCGAATCTCTGGGGGGAGGTCATTCCAGAGAGTAGAAGCCACCACAGAGAAAGTTCTCCCCCTGGGGGTCACCAACCGGCATTGTTTGGTTGACGGCACCCTGAGGAGGCCCCCTCTGTGGGAGCGTACCGGTCATTGGGAGGTGTTTGCTGGCAGAATGTGGTCCTGTAAGTAACTGGGTCCTAAGCCATGGAGCGCTTTAAAGGTCATAACAAGCACGTTGAAGCGCACCCAGAAGCCCACTGGCAGCCAATGCAGCTCGAGTAGGAGGGGAGCAACATGGGCCCTACCACTGGCAACCCAAAAAACCCCGCGCAGCCGCATTCTGCACCAGCTGGAGCTTCCGGATGCGCCCCAAGGGGAGCCCCATGTAGAGAGAATTACAGTAGTCCAGACGGGCCATGACGAGTGCTTGAGTGACCGTCCGCATGGCATCGCGATCTAGAAAGGGGCGTAATTGGCGGACCAGGCGGACCTGGTAAAAAGCCCCCCTGGTGACGGCTGTCAGATGATCTATTAAGGACAGCCGTGCATCCAGGAGGATGCCCAAACTAGCCATCTCTTCAGCTTTGAAGCTTCAAAAAGTAACTAGAAATATATAAGGGCAAAAGAGATAAAAGAACTAGGAATACTAATACTGTCTACGACCAACTATTCGTTGTTCCATATAACTTTGTTCCCATACTGGAAGTCTTTCATTTCAGCATTAAGCCATTGAAAGGCATTAATCAATAGCAAGAGGGCATATCTACTTTGTAAATGTATTCAAGTTTTTGAAAAAAAGGCTATTGATAATCTCAAGGCTGAAGTACTGCATTTGCATTTGTTTTTCATAGGACAGCCCTTGAAAACACTCTGCACATTGCCATTGGCTCAGAATAAGTGGGGAGGAACTTCAACAATTGCTCTGGTTGGAGGTTGCTCTGGGAGCCCAATTTAGAACAGCCATATTAGAACAGCCTATGCTTCCTGCCATAGATTCTAGGGCTTATGGATTGAAGGAGGCTGGCCTTCTTAACATTTCAGAGCCAATTTAAAACCACTATTTTAGTCAGGTTTTGAGGAATTTTTATACTGATATTTTAAATAGATTTAATGAACTGCCTTCTTTTAATTGCAAATGCTTAGTCACTAGAATTGGCAACATATTCATATGATTACATCAAATAAACATCACTCACCTTTTTAAGAAACCTTTAGAAGCAACTTAATCATAGCCAGTGTATTTGCAGTGATAGAACTCTTTGTCAGGATGAAGTTCAGCTAGATCAGTTGCCTCCAACCTTTTGGGCATCAGGGACCAGTTCCGTGAAAAAAGCTTTTTCTGTGGACCAGAGGGGGCGTGATTTTGCATGCTGCCTGCATCTTGAAAATGTTTGCGCAGACAGATTGCTGGCATGTTGTGGCCCAGTGTCGGTCCACGGACCAGGGGTTGAGGACCCCTGAGCTAGATAATTTTTTAAGATACCTGAAAAACTAATCTTTAGATAATATATTTTAGCTGATTTTATAAATGAAGTTTATTCCGTTGTATCTGAAAAATAATCCCACAATTTAAAATATATTGGCCTCCTGTTTTTAGTATTAATTTATTGTTTCCTGTCATTGTCTTACATTCTGTTTGCTTCTTAGTTATATGTTTTAGAAGAGAAACTATAATATTTTGGTGAACATGATTTGTACTTGTGAGTAGCTTATTATAGTAGTTGTAAATCTGCTAGGTTGATTATTAGTGTACAGGCTTTTATATATACTAGTTTTTATTTTGCTAAAATATGAGTAAATGTTAAACATGCATAGGCCTGCTAAGGGGGAATTATTATATGGCTTCAGTCTTGAGAGCATTGTACCAATTCTGCTATTAGTTCCTTATTATATAGGGGAGGTATTAACCCTAATAGGAACCCTAGTTCTGAAATTTCATACTAAAATAAGATACTGTTTGTTTTTCTTTCCCATGTTAGGAGCAGAAATCTTAAATTTTAAAGATGACTTTTGATGACTAGTTGAACAAAGTATTCAGAACTTATTTTTATTAGGTGAATTAAATAAAGGCTGTAAAATATAATCAGAGTTGATCAAGGCTAAATCTGAGGGTGGTATAAATATTACCCATTATGTTTTCCTTTGCATAACTGTGGAAAAGAGTCTTCCCCCTATCTCCCTTTCCTCACCGGTAAACAGTAACAAGCTGACTGTCAGCGTAAGTGGGGAGGCAAAGCTCAGGTAGTGAGTGGGTTCTGGCCAGCTGATTTGCCACATGCATAGAGTCAGATCTTCAGTGATGAGTAGGCTCTGGCCAACTGAGTGCTGGTACACTTGAGATTTCGGAAGCCTGCTTGGCACCTCAGGCTCTCCTCCCTATATTCATTAATGGTTCGCCTCCCAGAACAGCCTGCTTGCCACCTCAGCATCTGTGTTAAATGGTAATTATATATTTAATTTTGCATTATATGCTTTGGTACAAAATTTACATATGCAATTATTATTTTGCTCATTAAAAGCATGAACTCCTCTGCTCTTAAAGATGCAAACATAGGGAGAGAATGTTTATTTAATTGGATGTTCCCCGTGCTTTGTGAACATTTGCAGAAAGTTTGACAAACATTGCTTGCTATAAATTGCCATGTATACTCACTGTTAAGTACAATGTTATTTGCATTAGCAATAACTGCTACTTCGAGTAACTATAAATCATTTCCTTAGAAGTAATTAGTTCCTTATATACATTGGAAGAGTCTTCCAATTTAGGGTTTCTTAGCAATTGGTGTTCATGAGAAAAGGTCCTTGCCATTTCTGTTCAGTAATTCTGCAACTACGTAAATACTGGATATGCTTATTTTAGTGCCACGTCTTTGAAAATAGAAGTTACACAATTTCATAAATAGTTTTCTTACAGATATTTGCTATAAAGTCAACCCAGTGATAGTCTGCTGTAAGCATCTTTGATATTTATTACTGATCCTGAGATTCTAATGCAGGGCTACCATATCAGGGTTGCAAAACTGTGTTTTCTATATTATTTGTTGTCATCTAGCAGTTATCTGGACGTTTTGCAGCTCAGATCTGGCAGCCCTATGCTAATGCGAAAAAACTGAAACCAAAAAGAGAAGTTCTCTCATCTTGTTTTTTGACAATACTTTTAGCTCTACAAGCCTGAGGCAGAACTGAGAATGGAAAATTTCAGTTCATTATATAGTTCCGTAACCCATTGGTGGCCTGATCTTTTTAAGCAAGAAGAGGTGAGTATAGCTTCTTAACTGCAGACATATCTGTCTTCTATTGATTGTATTAGGTCATTAAGTTAATCAACTGAAATAATTTTCCCCCAATAATATAACTATGAAGATGCTGAAGGAATTCACTCCATTTATGGCCTTTGAAAAGTAATAGTAAAAAGAAATTCTCGTACCATGGTCATTTCCTGTATGAACTATTGCAATATGTTCTGCATAGGGCTCATCCTTGAAAAGTATCCATAAGGGTCAGATAGTGCAGAATGCATTTGTACAAGCAATTTGGGTTGCCCCAAGGATGGCGCATGTAACACCTTTGCTGTATGAGCTGAATTTCAGTGCCAGTTTGCTTCTGGATCCAATTCAAGGTATGGAATATTACATTTAAAACCCTACGTGACATGAGGCCAGGTTACCTGAGGAACCCATTACATCAGCCTGTTCCACCCAGTCAGGCAGGGATGCTATGTTATCAACCACATCAATTAAAGAATTTCAACAGGCAAGTTCCTGGAAGAGAGTCTTTTCTTCCAGGATCCTGCCCTCTAGAATATTCTCCCCTTTCCCCTAAGACGAGGCAGATTCCACTCTCTTAGCCTTTTGGAAGAGCACAAAGACCTGGCTTTGCCGATTTTTGTGGAAGTCACAGAGTGGCATGCAACCCTGGGCATGGTTAGTGCCTTGAAGACACTCTCCTCACCTTTCTAACCTTTAACTTATTCTTTGCTTTTTTTTAGCCTGTTTCCCATTTTACTGATGTATTTTTGTATGGTTTTTATGCTTTTAGCTATAAAGCACCAGAATCGTTCCAGAGAGTGATATGAATGATACCTAAATTTGATAAAATAAATAATGACAGTCTTAACAACAGATATTTTCTGAAGTTGTCATAATTATAGTGATGCTATAGCAAAATGTTTGTAAGATTTTCTGTTCTTGTGTGCTGGTGTTTCTTGTGTTGATGTAGTTGCTAGATTTATTATTTTCATACTCAAAAGAGTGGTATTTAGAATTTTACTGTTTTGATTTATTTGCTGTAGAAACATTGGAGATTCTTTCAGTACTGAATCTAATTTATAATGTAAACTGAATATAGAGGGAGTTTTGTCACTCAACAAATTTGACTATCTCTGTAAGTTTTATCCAGTGATCCTTGTCTCTGTATTCAACGCCTTTATGGAAACTTTTTACTATGAATGAAGTTAAGTGGCCTAACAAATAGCATTACTCCTAGGATTATATTGTATACACAGATATAATTTGCATGTAAACCATGTTTGCAACTTGATAGTTTCTTCCTGTTAAATACATGAAAAAGAATAGGTTCAAAGATTTAATATTAATGACAACATGAACTTTGTGGAAAGTTTTTGGCAATTTTCCACTTCCTGAAATGATGGAAAATTTGATGTTTTTTTCACTTCATGGAAATAAACAAAACTAAACTGTCATGCTAACTTTTGGTGCTACAGTTATTTGCCAAAAGCATATGAACACAAATACTTCATTCAGAGGAGAAAAACATGTTATTTAAATGTTTGATTCATACTAATTCAATAATTGGAATTGGTTTATCTGAATATATACAGATATCTTTGTACATAAATCAATAGCATGAATCTCTAAAAATTGACATTTTAAGGTAGAAAATTAACTACTAAAATGTTCACATTTAAATTTATCAAAAGCTGTCCTTGATTTATGACGTGAATTGGAACCAGAATTTTCATTGCCAAGCAAGGCCCATTGTTAAGTGAGTCACACCTGATTTTATGGTCTTTTCTGCCATGGTTGTTAAGCAAATGACTGCCCTTCTTCAATGAATCGCGTGGTTGATAAATTCAGCTTCCCACATGGATTTTGCTTGTTGGAAACTGACTGAGAAGGTTGCAACTAGCAATCACATGACCCTGGGATGCTGCAGTCATCACAGATACATGCAGTTGCCCAATGTTCCAATATTGATTAAATGGTCATGAGGATGTTGTGAGAGTTGTAAGTGTGAGGACCAGTTGTAAGTTGCTCCTTTGAGCGCCATTGTAATTTCAAACGGTCGCTTAAAAAATGGTTGTAAATCAATGAGGACCAAGATTGTTGGGGGCAATATGCTGACTGTGTAAACCGCTTGAAGAGTGCTGTAAAGCCCTATTAAGCGGTATGTAAGTCTAAATAATAAATATTATTTCTGATTAAATCTATGAGAACCTTAATTATCTTTTAACTAATATTTCGGGTCACTAACTTTATTTTTTTGCGAGTCATTCTTTTGACTGCTAATTAGTTTTATAAAATGGAACATTTCAAAGTAGAAAAAATGTTTCATACAATTGAATATTTACACTAGCCTACCTGCCTTTCTGGAAATTTAAATGTCATATTATTTTAAATTAGGTTTACAATTACAAATTAATAATCAGCTGAAGTTAGTAGTTTAGAGAATATATAGTTAGTTTATCCTTCATGAAGATCTTGTCCTGGCACTGCCCTTTATGTAGCTGCTGTACATTCCTTCTCAGAGCCAAGGATGATTTTTTTTAAGCAGTTGTACGAGCTTTGCAAAAGAGTCGCCTCTTTCATAATTCAAAGAGAGTTGCTTCATTTAACTTGTGTCTTGTGAAATGTGTCTCGGACACTTGAACAATCCTATTTTAGAATCATATTGTCTTTGATTCTAATTGTACCATAAAATTATCGTAACTAGTAGCCATTATATTCCACTAATTTACCTTTGGTATCAGGGATGCTCTCTCAGCTATTCAAGGGCTAAAGAACCTCAGTTTTGTACAGGAGAGAGAGGCGCTATAGTAAAAAAAATCACTTGAAGTGAGTCCTTAGTGAGAAAATGTGCCAACCGCCTTGAAAGTTCTTAGTTAAAGGAAATATCATTGGGGCAAAAGGAGTATGAAAGTGACAGAGCAAGATTTTAAAATGGGTGGGTTACTGTTACAGAGCCTTTGTTAGCGTATCTTTTCTGCATAAATGTTGCTGACATGAGAACAGGCTAGTGGAGGTAGTCGTGGCTCACTTCTACTGGGCAATATACTTTTTACAGGATCAGCATATACCAAAAGGAAGGGGAATAGGGATTGCATTTATCTATCAGAATTCTCTCTGCCGTCTGTCTGGCATTTAGAACTTTACTGCCTATCTTTCCCGTCAAAGGCAGTTCTTGAAGTGGTCTTGGAGACATTTAGTATAGTTTTTCTCTGAACACTGATATCAGCATTAAAGTTGACAACTAGTTTAGTTGTGTCCTGACAACCATGGACTGTTGGAGTAGGGGGAATAGGATTAGATTAGAAGTGAATGGGTAATTCATAGCATGAGCACCATTCCATTTGGATGAAAAGATCATTACTGTTGCAATTTGAACTGTCCAGGGACCAGTTAAGATTGTTTACCCTTAGGGACAGATGGAATCTGAGGACTTAATTAACATTCTCAGATAACATGATTAGTAGTTCTCAGCACTGGACTTACAGGGATACACTGAGTAGAGGATGGACATTGATCCCATTGTTCCTGAGTACATATCCAATTATAACCTAGAATGCTCTTTTGGTTCTGAAGAACTGTGCAGTAAAGCAAAAAATCATTAGATTGCTAGAACAAAGCCTGTAATAACTATGACTAAGCATGAGCCAGACTACTTTGACCTTTTAAGTTGCAGCGATAGCAACAGAAAGTGATTATTTCTCTGCCCTCATTACATCTTCAGAAAAGAACCCAGCAAAACTTCCTTGGCTGGTAGGTTGCTATTCAAAGTTAGTCCTGAGGCAGATTCAGCATATTATTTAGCAGTCTACTGTAATAAATTTTGAAGATAAAATCATCCACATCTGCTCTAAATTGGCCCACATAATTGCTTGCATATAAATTGAGCACTAATTAATTCATTATTGTGGCCAGATTATTAGGCAGGAAAAGCAAGGTACAGTACCTCTAGCAATTTGCCGGGTATGCCTGTTAAGATATAGTACAGTCTAACATGTCTGCGTTTCTTAAAACTGTAGACTCACAAACAAGAGTGACAGTCATTGATTTCTATTTGACTTCATTGTGCTTAGTGACAACCTCACAAGGTTTTTTTTCCCCCTCTCCAATATTTCCTTAAAGCCACTTGGGTTTGTTCAGATATTTTATATCGGTATGCTTATATCCTCTTTCCTTCTTAATCGGAAGAGATTGTGCAGGTACACAACAGCTGCCTGAAGACCAAGAAAGTGAGTGCAGCCAGGAAACTGAAGCTGAATTCATAGGAAACACTGAGGCCTGGGAGTTAAGCTGCCTTTACTGCTTTTGCAGCACCAGGCCTAATTCAAGTTATTAACTTTCATCTATAATTGGTGACCCTCCCCCAACCTTTTGGGCACCAGGGACCGCTTCTGTGGAGAGTGGTTTTTCCACTGATCAGGGGTGGGCATGGTTTCGTGCACTGCCCAAATTCCTCACATGCCTAGATGGGGCTTCACTCGCTTGCACAGTCTGGTTCCTGACAGGCCATGGACTGGGGATTGGGGACCCAGGACCCCTTCTCTAAATGTTTGAGGAGTCAAATAGTTTTCAAAAGTTGCTCTCCCAAAATCACCTAACTCCTGCATTAAAATCCAATAGGGAAGGCCCAGTTTGTCTTTTCACTAAAAGGTTCAATCCACAGTATAATAAGGGCTTTCAATGTGGCAATTCCCAACTATGAAATTTGTTCCTGTGTCTCCATACTGTTCTTTTAATCAACTGCTGAAGACATAGCTATTCAATTGGCTATTTGTACTTAACAATTGCTTCAGCTTCTAAGATTTTTTAAAATAACCTTTATTTTAATTTTCATGCTTAACTTTTAAAAGAATGATTTGTTTAACATTGTTTTAATCTTTTGAATGCTGCATGGAGCTCACTGGAGAAATAGATAAAAATTTAAATACGTGGGCACTCTGTGTATGTGTGTGATGATTCTCTCACACAGGTAGAGACACATACTGTTCAGTGGAACCAGTTACTTCATGGTGTTCCTCCTTTGTTAAGCCAGCCAATTTTGGCTGGTTGCAGGTGAAGACCAAATTGAGCTGTGGCAGTTTGCCATGTCAAGTTATTTTGTGAGTGCCTTGAAATGACAAGCTCCTGATCACAGGCCTGAGCAATAGTGCCTCAGCTGAGCCTGAAATTTTGCACTCTTGTTTTATAATCTTCAGTGTCAATTGTGCCACTGTGATGAGAAGTTTCAGGAAATGGTAGTTGGAGTGAGAGTTTGTGGTGTTAATAATTTGGTACATGCAGTTTGCCTGCTAAGTCAGCAAATCAAGAAAAAGTTTTTGATTAGGGAATTACACATCTTTTACCAAGCATGGGAAGGAAATGTGAAGGAATGACATATAGTTTTAAAAATTCTTCACTTCAGAAATCATGGCACAAAATGTTTCAGGCATGAACACTATTACAGGGAAAGTACTTTTTAGAGCTGATGTCCCAATGAGAAGGGGTAAAAATAGGAATTAGTTGTTTTATAACATCACATTACACTGTGGGCTGTGTTAAGTAGAAAATATATAGGAATATACTGTAGCCTACCTCATTGTCATGATTTCTTTCACAGCGAAGTTTTAATACCTGCTTTCATATTATGTGTGTGTTTTGTTTAGTGGGTGACTTTGAGAAAATATGGCGTGAACATTGTGAGGATGAAGAAACTCTCTGTGAATATGCTGAGGCAATGAAAAACCTGGCAGATAATCACTGGGCTAAAACTTGTGAAGGGGAAGGTCGCATTGAATGGTGCTGCAGGTAAATCTTTATATCATCTAAGGAAAGAATATGCTGCATAATATTGAAAATGTTTCGTAGGCTTTTTGGAAGATAGTGGGAGTACTATAAATTTCTGGTTTTGAAGGATGTGTTTTGCTCTGAGCATATGGAAAAGGTGCTTGAAGAGACCCAACTATCCACCTATACTCTTAACATGTGTCTATCTTGATTATTTCTAATAATGCTTCAATGGATGAGTAAATGGCTCCAGAAGGTCATTAGTGTCTACAAGACAAAGATCTATCTGTAGTGAAATAGAAATCTGTGAGGCACTCTTGAGAAAAGCTTCATTGAACCTAAACGTTAATAAGAACTATCAACCAACTGAGTTTTCTGTTTTTAGCCTAAGTATAGCAACCGAAAGATGATAATCCAGTTCCAGGTATTCTTGAATAAAACATTACCAAAAATGAATTGTAAAACCTTGATGTCCACCACCACTTTTTAAACTAGATTATCCCAATTCTTGACTTTTTGGTTTTACTACCTTAAGAGTTGAAATTCTAAATAAGTGGAACGTTTCAGATTGCTACTCCTGATCAAAACTTCATAGTTATGTATTAGGCTTAGGTTCAGCACAAAACAAACTATTCAGAGAAAGGTTGATTGTTGTGATGAGAGCCAGTTTATATGTGATGATTAAATCACCTGGCTAGAAAGTGGGAGACGATGAGTTCTAGTCTCACCTTAGCCACAAAAGTTTGCTGGGTGTCCTTGGAACCCAGTCAGTCTTAGCCCAAATCACTTCAAATGATGTTGTGGAGAAAATAGGAGAAGGAAGGTGTGCTGGATATATTCATCAGCTTATGTTATTGTAAAAATAATAAAGGGATCCAAATAAATAATGTTGATTTTTGGTAACCCTTTGACAGCTTTCAGTACCAATTACTGTAATATCCTATTAACCCAGCCAGTCATGAAGATTCAGCTTTATTTCCAAATTTGGTTTCAAATTTGGAGCTTGTGCATTACCATGTGGCGCTGAACCTGTAATGTCCCACAAAATCCCATGCAATATTGTCCTCCGTGCTTTCTAATATGTCTATAAAGCCATTAATGAAACTACTGTATGAGCTCTGTGGCAAAGACACAATTCTGTACAGGTAGTGGAACGTTTCAGAACGTTTCAATTTACAACCACAATTGGGACCAGAATTTCTTTTGCTAAGAAAGCCATTTGAGTGAGTTGCATCCAGTTTTATGACCTTTTTTGGCAAAGTTGTTAAGCAAATAACTGCTTAAGTGACTCATGCAGTCATTAAGAAAATCTGGCTTCCTCCTAGACCTTGACTTAATTGGAAGCTGCCTGGGAAAGTTGCAAATGGCGATCATATGACCCCAGCATGCTGCACTCATTGTAAATACATGCTCGTTGCCAAGTGTATGAATTGACCCAGTCATATGACTGGGAATGCTGCAACAGCCACATGTGCAAGGACCGGTCATAAATCACTTTTTTCAGGGTCGTAGTAACTGATCACTAAAGGTATGGCTGTAAGATGAGGATTGCCTATATTTTATTTATTTTTCATATTTATATGCTGTCCCTCTCCATGGACTCAGGGCGGCTTACAATAAAACAATATTAAAAATTACATAGATAACAATAACAAAAATAAAT
>JANHFO010001548.1:200744-211032 GCA_032468095.1 Pareas carinatus
AAGACTGGACTGTGTTTAACTTTCTGTTTATAAAGACTTTTATACTTACTGTACTCTGTGCTTGTGTGATACTGGTTTCCATCGCTATTTCCTAGCCCACAGCGTTTATTGCTACACGCACCATCTGCTTGTTCCTAACATTGGTTCTAAGCCTGGGGTGCTAACACATACTTGACTAAATAAATAAAATATTTGAAGAGGACCACCATTACCTGCTCCATTACATAGCTTTTCTGCTAAGCAGATATGAAAATGTAATTTTCTCCTGAGCTTTGTCTTATATTAGATGTCTATAGCACTGGTACTAATATGCACTCTATGAGACATATATGAAATAGTATCAATTCAAAGACAAGAATTAAACCACTAATTGTTATCATTTCAAAAAAAGAAAAGTCTGGAAATACGGTAATCAGAAATATCTCAAATCTATTCTTCCATGCAGTGGTTTATTTCAAGCTTCTTCTTCTTCTTTTTTAGTCTCTACTGTGCAACTTTAATCAGATTTTATCATCTTTAGACTCTACTGTGCAACTTTAATCAGATTTTATTTCAAGCTTCTTCTTGTGTCTTGTTGCATTGTTAGAAGCAATAAGAGACACATGATGTAAATATACCATTATAAAAAGGGTTGCTGTCAACACAGATTGCATTCTGTTTCTATGCTAATATAATTGACCAAATACTTGATGATGCTAATTCTTTTTCTTGTAAACAAGTTTCTCTGTGCCCACAAGCAGCTGTGTTTATAACTCTACGAATTTATACCTTTATTATGTTGTCATCACATTGTGAAACAGCATCGCACAAATCCTAAGAATTCTTCTTAACATCTGGCAAAAAGAAAACATGCTTTAGGAACAAAATTATAATCCTAATATATTCTGAAACTGCCAAAGGAGTTTTACTAGATTTTCTTTTTTAGTATTTCATCTATTCTTTTGAATCTTCACTAGAAACACTAGAAAGAAGGAACAAAAACAGATAATTATACAATATTAACAGCATGTGTCTATTACCTAGGTGAAACTAAAACAAGTTCTTGTTATAGCTGCAAGATTCAAGGCATATTTATAAATGCATCACTATTCTTAATTACAAAAGGTATGAGAAGCCAACAGGGAAAGATTTCTAGAATTTATTTAATGTGTCTATATACCACCCATTTCCCCAAGAAGGCAAATCTGTATATGACATGCCATCATAAACAAATTTAAACTTGTGTTTGTTCTTATAAGACTGCTCACAATTTTGATTATTAAAAAAGGTAAATAAATTAAAAGGGGGGAATGAGCTATTTGTAAATTTCAATTACAAACTATAAAGGTGAGATACACAGTATTCTGTTTGTGTCTTAAATTATTAGGAGTTTTCACTATTATCTCTAATTTGTATCTGCTCTCTTTAAGCATACTTTCTTAAACTGTACTTCTGTCATCCCTTTTTAGAACTTCTACAAATGTCACATTTCAATTGGAAAATAGGCTGTTTTGAGCATTTCAGGAGTGTTTGGCACTCAAAATACTTTGAAAATTTTCAAACCAGCACTATTCATGCTTGAAAACAGGGTTTCAAATTCAGAAAAGTTCATTTTAAAAATATTTAGGACATCTTTAGCTGCAACTATAAACCAGATTAGAAATCAATTAATAACTAATAATGATTCTAATTTTTTTATCACCCAGTAATCCTTAATTCTGAATAGAGTTGGGGGGGCGGGACCCAGAGAAAGAAACATCCGTGGCTGCCTAGAATTGAACTCTTAACCTTACATGTGGAAAGTGAAGGTCTTCACCACTAGGCCACCATGCTGCTCAATAATCTTGCTAATTGACCCAATTTTATTTTGAAAAAGAAATTGCAGGATCTTTCCAATACTATTTTTAGTTTCATAAATAATCGTCTTCACATGTCTATGAAAAACAGCTCTTCCAAATCCAAATTCCAAGGAATTTGAAACCCTTGTTAAGTGTTGTCATGGATTATGAAAATACAGATCTCAGGAATCCAGACATTTTGCACTAGGAGAGTGAGCTAGTGATTTATACATTTATAAAGCCTATTTTGAAGGAATGATGGACAGCATCAATTCAAAATACTGCTTTTGCATTCCTTCATTGGACTTACATTCTACACGTTTGGCTGCTAAAATAGTGAGATCATGTTTTATATTATACTCCAAGTGACCATCTTACCATGAAATTTGATTCATTCTTCACAAAACCCAGTCTACTGGCTTAGGTGACTTCCTTAAATTTTTCCTGGTTCCATTTACTTCGTAACTCCTTGGTTCTTCATCTTCTACAGAGAAGGGACATTTGGTCTATTCAGCACATGTTTATATTTAAGTATCCTTTGCCCAACCTCAAAATTAATTGATTTCTGTATTTATTTCAGAATAAATGTTCTTATATGCTGAGTTCCTTGCACATAAGTTGCTAATATGACATTTCTGCAAATTTCTGATGAGGAAAACAATTTGCCTTTTCATATGTGGATTTCCACCATGTGTTGATCTGACCTGCAGATAGAGTATGATGCATAATGTATATATAATAAATGTGGAGAACATTCTTGTGTTTACATCTACAAGGTCTAACTGGTTAATATCATAATGCAAATTCTGCAGATAATTTTAAAGTTGATGGTCATGACAACAGGAAGAGAATAAGAAACAATCCTAACATTGCTACATTATGTAAGATTTAAAAAAGTAGTAATTACCAAATCCCCATGTTAATGATGAATTCACGTCTTTCTTCCCTAAGGTCATCAGCATAGATTCAGATATAAGAAAGCAGGTAAATGTTAGGATATATTAGCAAAGCAATCACAAATAGAATAACTATATACCGTATTTTTCGTACCATAAGGCGCACTGGACCATAAGACGCAGGGCGCACAGAGGCATTCCGCAGGGCGATCCAAGGTCCAGAGACTGGCCTGCAGGCCGAACTGGAGCGTTCCTGGAACCATATGGGTGCGTGGAAATTGCTCCGCGGGAAGCTCCAAAGCTGAAGGATCAGCCTGGAGACTGAATTGGAGCGTTTCCGGCGTCCTGCGGAGCGATTTCCGCGCACCCGTGGGCCGATTCTTCAGCTTTGGAGCGTCCCATTGAGCAATTTCTGGGTGTGCGGAAATTGCTTCCCAGGGCTTTCCAAGGTTCAAAGATCGGCCTGAAGGCCGAATTGGAGCCTTCCTGGGGCCCCGCGGATCGATCTCTCACGCTTTTTGGGAGTATTCGCTCCATAAGACGTATACACCTTTCCCTCCACTTTCACGTCTTATGGTGTGAAAAATACGGTACTTATTTATGAAATAACTTTATGAATTACAACCTCCCAATTAGCATGTGCCGAAGGAGATACAATTTAAAAATATACTTAAAGCGTTTTATAAAATTAAAGGGAAAAATTCTTATATAGAATAGTTTGGAAGTGGCACTCAAACTGAGGAACAGTAGAATAGATAAAATAGTATAGTCTTTGTTCCCTTCTAAAACAATATAGGGAACTAATCCCCTGATCCTGAAGAGGAAATTCCGCAATTAGTATGCTAGTGGTCCGATGAATATGTAAGTAAATTTGTGTGTGCGTGTGAACAAGTAATCCTCAACTACAACAGTTCGTTTAATGACCATTCTAAGTTACAACAGCATAGTATGAGAAACTGTAGACTTCATGCTGTGTAGTGGGATTGATTAGACTATAGATAGTTCTTGGTTTACGACTGATCACTTAGCAACCATTCGAAGTTATGATGGACCTACCATAAAGTACTTACAATAAGAGTCCATAGTTCCAATAGCTTGGCAACTCTGCGGTCACGTAACCACACTTCGTGCACTTGGCAATCTGCATCATCCTGCAGTTACATCACTAAAATTTATTACATTTTTGCCAGAAAATGGTGTTTACTTCCAGTTTCTGGCAAAAAAATGCCATAATGAATATGTTTGCTTAACGATCGTGGTGTTCACTTAATGACCATGCCAGTTGCTTAACAAATGCGACAGTCATTTAACAAACACCACAAATAAAGGTCGTAAAATAAGATCGGTCATGTGATGACCCACTTTATGGCCCTCGTGACTTTGACCACAGTTGACAAGCTCAATTACGGTTGTAAGTGGAGGAATCCCTGTTAGGCATTATGTGAGAATTCAGCACATTCACAGGTTTCCTTTTAAACTTCTGTTCAAATATGTTGAATAGGATAATCTTTTCATACATTAAAATCTGAAGGATTACCATAGCTAAAAAAATTAGTTACTAACAAAAACAGCACTGTTAATAATAATGGTAATAATTACCAGATGTTCCTCGTGTTATTGATGAACTTGAGTCTTTCTTCACTAGAATACCAGGCCAGGGTTCAAGCATATTTTAAAAAGACAGAGCAGTAAGTAGGGGGAACAAGAGTGAATAATAATTTATCTTGTAGCATCTTTGTCCTGTACTAAATAAACATGCTTACTTTGGGACAGCAGAACAATTATTTAAAGCCATAAGCCTACGTCATGCAATTAGAACAAGGATGTGACTTAATTTAAGCTGAAAGAACACAGAATCAATTGGAATTCTACTACACATTCCATCTCCCTGGATACATTGGTACTCTGAGAACATCTATAGTCCTAGATAGCTTTGCCCTTATAATTATATGTAATGCATATTTGATTTTTCCTATGCTGATCTTTGACCTTAATTAAAGTTGATTTTATCTGATTCTTCTATTATTCTAATAGCTTCGTAATTGCCAATCACAAATATATCCATAGTTCAGTAAGCAATAGAAAATTCACTAGTAAAATAGGGCAAAATTGTGAGAAATTAAGTGTCCCTGCAGCAGTGCTGCTTGCTATAAATCATAATCATCATCAAACTGTCCTTTGACAAAGACAGCCTGGAAGTCTACAATCCTAACTACATTTTTATATAATACAGGAAGATGATATCTAGAAAAAAAGATTATGCCCTCTTATTCTGTTCAAAAAACCTTTGCAATATTTACCATTAATTGCTACAGTTGATTGCTTGACTGCATCTGTATATACTTTTCTTCTTTCTAAAGATGTATTGTCAGAATATGTTGTAAGAGATCCACATCTAAATGATTTCTTTGGAAATCCTGAGTCTCTGATTATGTTTGCTGCCAATTCAGGAATACAACAAACACACACATTAAAGACTTAAATACTGTAACTCTTTACATTCCTCTCTAAGCTGTTTACAGAGTCAGCATCTTGCCCCCAACAATCTGGGTCCTCATTTTATCAACCTCGGGAGGATGGAAAGTTGACTCAATTGTGAGGTAGTTGGAATCTAACTCCTGGCAGTGAGCAGTGAGTTAGCTTGCAATACTCCATTCTAACCTCTGCACCACTACGGCTCTTATAATAAATAAATGAACATTATTTGAACAGCTTCCACTGTTAAACTTGTACCTCGGATAATAAAGGGAATAATTTTGAAAGGCATTGTACTTTATACACTTTTCTATATCCAATCAAGTAACTGTAAAATCAAGATAATTAGTGAAAGTAAGATCTAGGAAACTCGTCTATGCCAAGGAAAAATATGTGTATTTTTTTTCCCCTGAAACTAAAACTACTAATCAGGGTTATATAATCAAGAATAGGCTGAATAATGCAACTACAGCAAAAGACACAAAAGGAAGTAATGTTATATAAATTCATTCATTCTTACAATTGGCTGCATAAGTAGCTCCGTCAAAGAGGTTGATTTCTAGTATGGTGTGAAAAGCATTTAGAGACCACAAGAATCTGAAAAACAAATTATAGCTTTACTATCTTTTTGCAGAGTTCTGATATACTTCTATAGGGTATTACCGTATTTTTCGCACCATAAGGCGCGGGACGCTGGGAACGCGCCAATTCAGCCTGCAAGGCGATCCTTCAGCTTTGGAGCGTCCCGCGGAGTGATTTCCGGATACAGAGAGATCGCTCCGAGGAACGCTCCAAAGCCAAAGGATCGCCCAGCAGGCTATATTCGAGCGTTCCCGGCATCCCGCGGAGCGATTTCCGCATGCCCACGGGGTGCTGGGAATACTCCAAATTGCCCTGCAAGGCGATCCTTCGGCTTTGGAGCGTCCCGCGGTGCGATTTCCGGGTGCAGGGAGATTGGTCCGCGGGATGCTCCAAAGCCAAAGGATCGCCCAGCAGGCTATATTTGAGCATTCCCGGCGTTCCGCGGAGCAATCTCCCACGCTTTTTGGGAGTATTCGCTCCATAAGGCGTAGACACTTTCCCCCCCTTTTTTTGGGGGGGAAAAGCGCGTCTTATGGTGCGAAAAATACGGTAATTCACTACGTCCCTGTCTTTTCTCATTTTTCCCTATCAGGACTTTAAAGGGTCACACAATCTGAAACAGATACAATTCTGATAAAGAAAATAGTTTGCATCTGCAAATAGGTGATACATGTAGATGATATTATTCTGCACATATAAAGGGAGCTTGCACACACACACACACACACAAAACATGGTGAGTTGGGCACTCCAGTTTCCTCAAGAGAGGGGGGAATATCTTGAAGCCCATCCCTCACAATCTCTACTGCACATTCCATATTTCCAGAGCAACTATTCAGTGAATGTTGCCTCTAGCAATGTTTTCTACAGAAATCTTCTATCACATTGAATTACTCAGGAGCAAGCAAAGTGGCAATCCCTTCTCATGCATTTCATCTTATCCTAACTTCCTTGTGCTAAGATGAATTATTTTTTTAGAATGAGAGTCGCAGATTCAGTATGAATTAAAGTTTTTTTTATGTATGTATATTAAGTAAAGGGGAATTGAGAAAACAACAGATGGGTGGGAGAGAAGAAAATTGTTTCTATAAGGAGATAATTTTATGAACTGCTTCCACTCATGGCTGAAATGCACACATACACACACACACACACAAACCAAACTCCTCAGATACATTCTAATCTGTATCTGATTTAAATTATTTTATTACTGCATTTTCCCCCTGAACCTCAATCCTACTTCCAAGTCTGGGGCCTGCTTAAATGCCAAGTGATCCAACTGAAAAGAGTCAGCTGCTCTTCCCATAAAGAAAAAACCCCAAAAACAAAACAAGAGTTGTCATCTTTTTGGAAACCACTTGAGAGAACAATATTCCCATTCTTTGCTGACACTTTAACATTTGATCTCCCTAGGCACTGACTTTCTCCATCTACTATCTGGAGTGACAAGGTTAGGATTAATTGGCAGGTTAGATTAAGATTCCCTGGCGCTTATATTTATACTCACTTATCATAGAAAGAGAGCAAATTAGGAGAAAAGAAGTCTTCCACATCATAGAAATCCTTACTGTCACAAGAGAGAGTCAAGGCCTAATGAAAAACAGAAACAATTATATATATTTATACTTGGATAACTACAGTGCTATTTGGAAAATATAATTAGACATTTGAAATGCAAGATTTGACAAATCCTCACTGAAGTTGAGCTTGATTTCTGAGGTCTTCATTCACATAGTTGTCTTGGCCACTGTTCAGAACTTTTCTGTTACTGGTTTCTTTCAGGATGTGGTTTTGACTTCCTAATCTAGTCTACACTCTTGATGACTCATGGCGTTTTCCCATTGAAGTGCTATCTAAGTCTGATACTGTTTAGCTATGCAAGATCAGCTAAGGTTGGCTGGTGCAGTCACCTGCCAGGATTTAAGTATCTGTACATTTTAGAAATGTAAAATGTTGTCCCTTTATTAAACATAAAGATTTTTCTTTGACGGTAGAGAGAAGTTCCCTGAGGATGGGCTCCAGCATGAGTCCGAAAGCTGGGAACACTAAGCCTCTGGTACCAGTGACCGACCCAGATTGGATCCTGCAACATTATCCTGGGGCATTCATTTGTAAAGATTTTCCCTATATAGTCACGTTCAACTCTAGGGGGTAGTGCTCATCTCTGTTTCCTAGCTGAGGGAACCACTTTGTCTGAAGACACTTCCGTGGTCATGTGGCTGGCTTGACTATATGCCAAGACGCATAGAATGCTTTTACCTTCCCACCAAACTGGAACTTATTTACCTGCTAGGATTTGCATGCTTTTGAACTGATACATTGGCAGCAGCTGGGGCAAGAATGGAAGCTCACCCTATCACTGGTACTTGGGTCTTGAACTACCAAACTTCCAGTTGACAAGCCCAATGTCTTCACCACTAGGCCATGGTAGAGAATCACGTTTTGGTAATAGGGTAAAGAATCTTGGTCAGCTCTTCCTAACGTGGTGTCCTCCAGGTAGTTCAACTTCAACACTTAGAAACCAATAGTCAATAGAATAAATTACATTATGCAAAACCTCTGGAAAAGGTTTTAATGCTGAGAAAGGTGGAAGGAAAGAGAAGGCCAGCAGCAAGTTCAGTCAGTTACCATGATGATGAGCACACATCATTGGCAGATTTGAAAAAACAGGTTAGAGGTCTAGGGATCTTTTAAGTCATGGATAAAATCTATCTGTGATTGTACAGATGGCGAAGCTGAATGCTTTAATTAAAGGGAAGAATTTACCCAGTTTTGTTTCCACTTGGAAACTAGTTTTGGACTTTATGCTTGAAACAAAAAAAGAGGAAATTTTTATCTTAGGTTTTGATGACTAGATCAACTTTGCTGTTACAGAAATAGCTTGTATCTACTAGAAACATAAAGCAAAAAGTTGAGGCTGTAACTATATTTTGTATTCTACTGCAGAACTGGAAGCTACAGTTTTCTTTGCAATAATGACGACTATCTGTAGCTCAGATGTAGGATGAGAGTGGAGGTTTGTTCTCCGAGGCTGTGGGTTGGTTTCAGAACGTTTTGTTACCAGGCTAGGTAACATCTTCAGTGGATTTTAAGGAAATGTTTTTCTTTCTTTCTTTTTCTTTTTTCATTGCAGTCCTTTTCACTTTCCTTTCTGATCTTTATTACATTTGTGTTTTATATTATAAACTTTAACTTAAAAATTCTTTTTAAAAAGAAATCTTATTTTCTTCACTGGATTTAAGGGCAAGTGGAATTTAAATAATTGTAGCATTGTCAGTAGTTGAGAGCAAACCATTCCTCATACTAACAAAAACAGTACCTTTTTTATCAAGGGTCTTCCACTAATCTGCAGTTTTAAAAAATGCTCAAACCATTATGAGACAAACAGATTAAGTCATAAACTCTAGGAGAAGAGGATTACCTTTTCATGATCTTTATTTTTATCTGAAGGCAGGTTACCCAAAGAGCTTAAAATAGTTCCCCTTAATATCAAAGTACAAACATGAGATGAATTCAGTCTGAAACTAGCATTCAAATCAACCAGGGCTCTCCTTTTTTCTTTTGCTGAGCTCCATACAAGAGCTCTGACACAGTATACATCCTAGAAAATGGAAAACATAATTTCAGTACAAAGTAAAAATGTTCTATGACCTCAGCATTTTAACAGGAGTACTAGTTAAAGTAGGACAAGAAAGATCTGAGTTAAATCCCCAGCCAGCCCTGAAATTTAATTTGTTGCAATTGATAACTCTCAGGCCACCATACCCATTGTCAGATAGCTCACTATCGGCAAGATAAAAACTTAGAAAGTATTGCTTTATTTACTCAGCACTATTATGTGTGCGTCCATAAAAGCAATAAAAAAAACAGCAAAATAAATTAATCTCAGAAGCAGATGGATCTAATAAACCAACTTTTTAAAAGCATTTAAAAGTGCATAGCAACCTTATTTAAAGCACATGATGGGAGAAGATTGCAGACCTATCCAAAGAGGATATTTACAAATGGTGTAAATCCTGTGGCCCCTTGAGGGACAAGGTCCACTGATCACATGTTCAATTTGATGATATTGGGTGACAGAATAAAGTCAGAAAAATTAGGTCTGTGGGACATCAACTTGAATTGGCAGACCCTGCACTTTATTTATTTCCAACTGGATTTCTCGCTCTTGCCAAGCTGGTCATTACTAGGGTGTATGGAGTCGGCAGATATGACTGAGGGGTTTCCATCTGTGAATGGGGGGGCCTGGGTCGGCTGGTTTGGCTGGCTGGTGGCTCCCCCCTTCCCCCCCCTCGTGGCCCTTTTCATCTGTTTTGCTTGAGCTCGCTCGAACTGAGTTTGCTGCCACCTGGATGCCTGGAGGACACCGCTCGAGGCCTGGCTGGCTGGAGGATTTGACGTCCAGCTGAGTTTACAAGATCTGCACTCGATGGGGGTGTCTTCAACTGGGCTGCAATGTCATCTGCAACCTTGGACATTTTATTTTATGGCTCCTGGTTTATGGCTTCTTGCAAAATC
>JANHFO010001549.1:0-10000 GCA_032468095.1 Pareas carinatus
TAAAATATTTTTTTTTGATAACTGAAAATTTCACATATTGTAAGCTATAATTTTGCTTATTGTTGTCTAATAAAAACCTTTTATACAAAATAAAAATATGTGGTTTTAAATATGGGTTAATTTGCAATGAAGCAGTTAAAATCACCAGTATTTTAAGGAACTATCACTGCTTTGCTCTGCAGATTAACATTTAATTATTACAAATAAGTGACACATTTATTTCTTACCCAATCCTACTCCCAATGAAATCACTGGATTTGTTTTATGGGGGCCCATTTTAATGCGTCTTGATATCTCAACGTTTGAGAGCTGAGGCTTTAAAAGCTTTATTTATTTACTTACTTTATTTGGGAAAAGATGGTTAACCTGTCTTCTAGGCCATTGTTCTAATCCTAGGAATGTTTTTGAGAAGCTCCTGAGGGCACTTGTTAATGAGCATTGCATCTGAATTTTGGCCAGAGAAGAGCAGTGTTGTCCCAGATGTTTTTGGTGAAAATCTCTTTGTGCTGAAGTTGCAAAACTGTGAGTTTGCTGTCATCCGTTTTCAGGGTTTCTCAACTGGCTGATTTATTTCACCTACTTAATGAACTTTGCAAGAGTTCGACTTGTCAGGCTTACTCTGCAGGGGTCAATAATGAGAGGAAACCTGATGTTAGTGGATCAGGTAAGTGATTCTGTCACACTAAAGATTCAATCTACCAGGACAAATGTCAGCTCCTTCCAATATGTTAACTCCTCTGACCTTATTTGCATAAGCTACAACCAGGGTCTTATCTCTATCTTCCTCACACACAAAGCATCACAAATAACTCATAAGTATTTCAGTTTCAGGTCTTTATTTTCTCCTAAAAGGTGAGAACAATGTCTTACCTTGGGTCAAAAAGATCGCATATTGGGAGTAAAGATGTGTGGATTCAATCATTTCTTCTTTTTTTGAAAAAAAATTTTTTTTCAACATAAACACACAAACAAACATACAATAAATACACAATATAGTAAAAACACTCATAATTCAAAAAATCAGGAAAAGAATAGACACTTGGAAATTTCAAAACTAATTTCTATCCAAAATATTTATCATATAAACTAGCAGTATTTTACACCTTCTCCTTCCATCTCTTATCCAACCATTCATAAAAATAATTCCATGTCTTGAAGTCTACTGTTTCTTTCTTATTTTTCAGTAATAATGTAAGGCTGTCCATTTCTGCACAATCTTAGATTTTTTGAATTATTTCTTCATCCTTAATCATCTTATCATTCTTTCAGTTTTGTGCAAAAACAATTCTAGCTGCTGTGAGTACATGTACAATTAAATACCAAAAATGTTTATCAAGATCTTCCTGTATTATACCTAATAAAAACATTTCAGATTTAAAACTTATTTGTATTTTCGTCATTTCTTGTATCCATCTATGCCTTCTCTTCCAATGTCTATCAACATATTTACACATCCACCACATATGATAATATGTACCTTGTTCTTTCTTGCACTTCCAACATTTATCAGACACTTCAGACATTTTAGACAATTTCAATGGTGTCATTGAACAGGTTTATTGTAGACGACATGAACACATACTGGTCAACAAGCAATATCATGACAGAAGCAGCAAAGACTGCTACGCAACAGGATTATATACAAAACGGCGCCTAGGTGGCAACCAATGGGCAATTGACATTATCCCGCGCAAAGGCCCCCTGGAGACACGCGGTCTGGACCTGCTCAGGTTTCAACTAATTCAGTGCAATGACTAAGCAGAACATACATTAAGCTTAATATATTATAGATTGCTTAGTTACTGTTGTTACGAAGAACCCCTTAAAAATATTTATGACACAGTCCCAAAGTTCTGACAGTTGTCCTGTCCTCTCACACCCCATTTCAGGCGCTGACAAACTAATCCACATTACAGTGGTTTTCAGTATCCTATGATTATATGACTATGTTTTATGACCTTTTTGCCCCAAACTGGCATTTACTTCTGCTTTTTGAAAAAAAATGCCCCATAGCAAACAATGGGTTTGCTTAACAGCCTTCCGGTTTGCTTAATGACTGTTACATAAAGGCTGTAAATTTAGGTGGATCACTGCTTTGCGATCATCCTGACTCACAACCATAAGTGGCAGGCTCCACTACAGTTGTAAGATGAGGATGACCTGTAATAGAGATGATCACAGCTTGATACGGCTCAGAGAGAAAACCAGAGAAACAGAAGGATGGAAATGTTCACACATTGCTATATTCACAAAATAGACTATGCTCCTCAAAATAAATGCTTTTTACATGAAAGCCCGCTGCAAATAGCATGTTAATTTAAAAAACACCAGCAAAATAGATTCACCATCATTAATATTGAGAATATTCATTGAAGATAGTGAGAAAATAGGATCTAAAGAGTGGATAAGTCACATAGTGATAGCAGCAGGAATAATGCTTCTTATAAATGCCAGAATGAAACATATGAATGGTTTTAAGAAGTTCTGAATAGAGCAACAGTGAGAAATCCACTCATTCTTCTATCAGCATGTTTCTTTCCTTTTCTGTGGTGGCAACATTTTATTAACAAATGAAACACTGGTAAAGAATAGTCTACTTGAATTTTGAACGATGCTAGTTAGTTATTTATAAAATCGTTATTTATTTATAAAAAGTATAACTAGACCATGTTCCAGACTGTCACTATTTTGATAACCCAGCTAGGATGTCCTCAGAGTGTGGTCAAAAACCCCAGATGACAATGGTGGATTCAACTCTTTGTCCATGGTTGTGTGTTGCATGTTCACAATACATACATAATGCACATAAAAGAAATCCTTTGCAACACTGAGGTCACCATACTGACTTTCTTGATCACACCTTGTAGACACCCAATAATAAGTCTTCAAAGATCACAAAGCCATGCACCTACATCTGCGTGGGGATAGCAATAGCAAGAGCAGTTAGACTTAGTGCTTTATAGCCCTCTCTAAGCAGTTTACAGAAATCAGCATATTGCCCCCAACAATCTGGGTCCTCATTTGACAGACCTCGGAAGAATGGAAGGCTGAGTCAACCTTGAGCTAGTGGGACTCGAATTGCTGAACTTACTGGCAGCTGACTGTTAACAGAAGTAAAATGCAGTACTGCACTCTAACCACTGTGCCACTAGAGCTCTTAGTTTCCCCCCATAAAGGAAAAGAATGTTTCTCTATACCTGCATGCTGAATGGGAATGCTGTTATTAAGAGAAACTTGTGCTGATAGGAACAATATTCTACTCTGCAAGCATCCAATGGTGTGTTAAATGGCAGAATGCAGCCTCTACTAAGCACTTACTCATTTGCCACAGCTAGTTTTAGGATTAAATTGATAGAGCAATCAGTCACTGTGTAAGATTCTATTTGCATGTTGAAGTTAAAATGTGCTATTAGAATTACTGTTCAAACATGAGGTCGGGTGGCTTTCAGATGTTCATTAAAAAGTGTTGCTACTTCAACATTTAAAATGCTTTTTTCTGCTTTCTTTTTTCTTTTTCTTTAACAGTCCTGGTACCTGGGCTAGCTTGGTCCCCTTTCAAGTATCAAACAGGACATCAATTCTGCCCACAAATGTCCAAAATTATGGTTTGAACATAATTGGAGAGCCTTTTCTTCAAGCAGAAACAAGCAACTGAGGGAGATTGAAACTGAACAAAATACTATAAAAAAGAAAGGAAGATGGGACAAAAAGCAAAGAAGAAACTGAAGAAAGAAGAAACATAAACCAGCAATTGCAGCACTTACAATCATTAATTCCCTTAAGATTGAAACTGTAATGGCAAAACAACAAAAACACGGAATTGGGGGAGAGGTTTGATGGTATTTCACTGATGAGTGAAAAGATGCTCCTCCTGAGTAGCCTTTGTTCTATGAAATCCACTGGGAAATAGATGTTCTGTCTCTGACAATATATTTTAACTGACTTTCTAGATGCCTTAATATTTGCATGATAAGCTAGTTTATTGGTTTAGTATTCTTGTTGTTTACGCATGGGATCACTATTCCTAGTTAGCTCTCAAAACAAAGGCTAGGAGGCATCCACAGAACTGCAGGAGAAGGAAGGCCAGAAGCCATTTTTTTCCCCTCAGCAGTCTGATTACTAAAAAAAAATTCAAAAGAAAAGAAACAAATTCAGCTTTTAGTCGTCAACCCCAGTTTATTTAACTTAGGTCCTTAACCCAGTCTTTTCTTAGCATGTTATCCAATTTAAATTTTTCAGGAAGTCATTTAAATAAGCAGGCATGCTATATAATCAATGCCTTCCTTTGGGTAAAAGAAAGTGTTATCTTCTCAAATGACAGTTTAAAAAACCTGAGAAAGACACTAAAATAATTTCCCATGCTAATAAAAACATTAGAGGCAAGTGCAATTTAAAACCTGTATCTAAAGGGGATAATTGTTATAAGTCCTTTAGCCCTTGGACTCTAAATCGAGGGGATTAAAAGACAAGATAAATTTCAAAAAGTATTTCGAACAAATGTATTTTCCCCCTTCCTTTCTAAAGGGAGGGGTCATTAAAAGGCATTAACTAAATCAAGACAAATCATTTACTTGAGAGAAAAAATTAATTGAAACATAGCACTTATGTTGATTTAGCTTCTGCCTCCTTTGAGGTATCTTATTTATTTAAAGTTACTGGTTGGATCAAGAACCCATAAAGGAAAAGGTTCTCTAGAACCTTCATGACAGAGACTAAGAGAGGTAAATCCATGACACAGGGGCATAGCTTCTGGTTTACAAATGGGAATGATAGGTTGTTGGGTTGTGGGAAGGGGATCTGAAATATATTTTTTAAAAATGCACTCTTTTAAAAAGCCTAATGACAGGGTGCTGAAAACCTGCATGGTGCTCTCAGAAATTAGCCTTGTTTGACAGATTTCTCATATATACCATATTTTGCATGGGCGGATACGTTTTGCCTCTATGTCTCTATAAAAGAATAATTAAAACTACTCTATCCAGTAATCCTAATTTGCACGAAGTTATAATGTCCACATAACGTGCCTTGCCTTGAAATCTAAAAAAGTGACATCACTACACTTGTTTTGCTGCATTTATTATCATTTTAAATCTGTACCATTTTTATGACAAAATATTTTGTACTCCAGATGGGAAAACAACAACAAAAAGTGACATCATGGATTTTTTAAGCAGTTATAACTTTATCTCACATTTATAAAGCATATCATGGCTGTGTATAGTTGCCGCTTAAAAATTGTAATCGACCAGCAATATTTTCAGTATTTTGGTGTTTTTTCTATTAATCTTTCATGTTTTTTCATCTTCCAATTAATATTGGGGGGAGGGGATTCAAATTTATACGACTTATGCAATACCAAGTTTTGCCTATGTAGGTAGTGCTTTTAGCTGTATTGGTTATTATAGGTAAGTACACAGATTTAAAAGACAAAAAGATTAATGTATGCTTTTTTGTTTATTTGTTTGTTTTTTTTGTTTTCATTGACCAAAGTGGGTACTGCTATTTTTGCAGTGTGATGAGGTCCTTTTTGTGTACTAAGAGATGGATGGGATTTTTTTTAAAACTACGTACATATATCTATATATTCTGGGGTGGGTGGGGAGGATTTTTAACACGACAGTGTAGCTGTGAAGCAGAGCACCATTGGCTGAGTGAAGGCTACAAACCGACTCTTCTTCCTACTGTGATTTAAAAACAAAGAACGAAAAGGTGTTTTATTTTAAACTTTCCACCTGGGGTGCAAGCTGAAATCATTTCTGGTTTGAAAACAGTCATAGTAATAATGAAAAACAATAATGGATTTTATTGGAGGCAGACCTGACTTGAGAAAAAAAATATATCTCAAGACCCACAGAGATCAAAAGCCCTGTAAAATTTTGCAGGTTACACATTCATTGTATAAAAGCCTTGTTTGAGATTTATAAATCACATAGTATATACTGCCAAAACAGTACATGCCATGTGACCAAAAAAAATCTTCAAAAAATGCTAATTGTATACTAAGCATTGAATTGGATTCAGTTTTTGTTTTCTGCGAATGGAGGCTTCTCCAGTGGGAATTTCATGATATATTCTCCTTTGTCCTCTTACAAGAAATGAGATTCTGTTTCTCTTTTCTGAATTCCCAGCATCACTGACTTCTGTTGTCAGAGATCAAGTTGGAATAAAGAACTGGATTCAATCAGTGACCAATCTGTCAGTGGATTGTTTTGCTAAATCAGATCCATTCTGTAACTTTTCCCCAATATAGATCTATGTTACTATATGTTACTATAGTACAAATTGCCAAGCACAAAAATGCAGGTATAACGTGTTTGTGGACAGCCCTGTTAAATATTAAAATTAGTAATTAAAAATATGTCAGCTTTAATGGCTTAATTATAAAGGTTTTCTCTGGATAAAGGGTAATTCTATGGGATGGATCACAACCCCCTTGCACAAAACTCCCATTATTAATTTGTCAATTTCCACACAGTATTTCTAATAATGACAAGAATGCAGAGTAGTCAGTTCTTACAAAGAGTAGCTGTTTCCTAAATAACTAGGCTATAAAGCTTAGATTAGGTAAAAATGGAAATGAATAAATGATTGAGCCTTGCAATCTATTTTTTTTAAAATAACACTTTATGTAGACATGAGATACATGTCTGATTCTAATTAAGAAAATGCCCATCAATTGTATTGTGCACTAGCAGTGAAAGAAAATCAACTAAACCAACATAACCCCATGCTGTCTCAAGGATAGAAATGAATGTAAGTACAAGTCTAAAGTTAGTATCCATAACTGGCATGGATGTAGGTATTTTGTCCTTGGAGTCTACTGAAAATACAAACTAAAACCGAAGGAAGTGCTCAGTCTCTGTGTATACTAACACACAATTTTATTTGCCTTTAGTTTCAGCAAATGTAAATTGATAGGAAGTCCATACACTTTTATAACCTTGTAAAGAAATGTTTTAAACAGTTTCTAATCTGCCCTTTTCAAGCAGCGATGTAAAATGGATGAAAATTACAAGAGAGTACAATCTCCCTTCAAATAGGTTCTTACTGAAAAAGGTTGTACACTCCCAGGAATCACGTTAAGTGTAGCAATATATAAAGTAAAATAAAATTATTTTGAAGAAGAGTAACCCAAAATATTGCCATTTGAGCCAGAGGAAATACTTCTAAATACTCCTTACGAATTAATGTGAACTTTCACTTTTTTTATCCAGAGCAGTAGCTCAAAAGCGCTTCTCTCAACTAGAAAAGCATCTAAGTAAGCAATGCTTAGGGTTACCATAAGACAAATAAAAACAAAAATAACACTGATCTCCCGTTTTAACCATGGCCTTTTGTGCAAGGCCCAATATGTCAATCAATTTCTACCTGGATTGCTTTAAAATGGTGCTGAGAATTGTGGATGCTGAAAGAGAATCAGATTCCCTTTCAAATTCGACCTGATCAATAAAAGTTTGAGAAAGTTGCTACTGTAAAGTCTTAAGGGCAGTTGTAAAGCTGTAAGATTGTTGCTAAGGTTTGCATTTAGCTAAAGTAAGAATGAAACCAACTATATGTTGGCTCTTTTTCTGAGTCCCTTTGTAAGTGAATTAATTCACTAAATATATGGCTGTTAGGAAGAACTGAAATGTATGAACACTGAGAGTTGGTGGCTCAAAAAATGATGCACTGTTCTTTCAGTTTAACCCTTAATGAGGGACAGTGTCATTAAAAATGGCTGGAGGGCGATCGCCACTTATCCCGAAATAATTTATTTCATTTGGAATACTGAAATCAAGATGAATTCAGGGCTTTAAAGTGCAATAATATAATTGGACAAGCAGAGTTTGACAGAATAGTTGCAATTCAGCTTCATAATAATCCTGGCCTAAAGAATACATCAATAAAATCCTTGTTTTCAAAAATAAACTAAAATAAAACGCTACCTTGCTATTTTATATCCACTTTCTTAACATTGAATCACTTGGTCATTTAGACCAGAATTTTGGCAAAATTTTCAGGATAATGCTCTCTGTGGGTTTTTCTGCCTCTCTTTATAATCGAAAGATCCATCTTACCGACCTCTTCTACACTTGTCTCAGAGCTGAGAATTCCAGTGCAGAACGAAGTGTCACAAACTCTAATCTAATCTAAATCTCCTTGATCAGGAAGTACATTCTGACAAAATCAAGTCACCCCGTTCTATGTGCACTGTTCTGCCTTTTTTCAATTGCTTTGCAGCCTTTATCGCTTGGCAGTGTCACTGAAGTGTGTTTTCCCCTAGAATGACATGAACAGTTGAGGCTTGACTAAGGAAAAAAAGGCAGTGAAGGAGACTGTACATAGACATGGCAAAATATTAAATATAGCAATATAGTTGTGTGTTTAGGTGGGCAGCTCCATTTATAATATGTGAATTGAACCTGTGAAGCTGCAATGAAGAGAAGAACAGAGGATCTTCTTAATGAACCCACCTATCGTGTAGACAGTAATTTGTACACTGTATAGTTTTGTTAAGATTTTTTTTTAAAGCACCCTCGTTTGTAAAGCTAATTTTTAGCAATTATAATGGAAATGTATGTCATTTCCACTTCTAACGTAAACAAGAATCTTCCTTGTTTGGAAACTGGACTTGGGTTAAAACTCTCCAGTTTCTTAATTTATGTACTAAATCAAACAAAAAAAAATCTGTCCATGTTACGAGATATTTCACTATGCTTAAAAAGCATAGGTTACTGATCCTTTTAAAAGAAATTGTAAATGGAGAAAAGTTATATTTTATGAAGGTTATTTTGTTGTATTTAGTATTGGAAAGTTGGGTTTTGGAGCATTTCAGAATGTTGGAAAGCACCACTGTCTTTTTTTATTAGTATATATGGCCTTTAGCAAAAATGTTGTGATTGTTACATGATGGTATTTAAGAGCAGGTTCACAGAGCATCCAGGAGAGAATTTCAGTGAAAGAAAATGAAAACAGTACTTATGTCTCATAGAGCAGTGTCCTCAAGGAGCCAAATTTTGAATTTGCAATTAGGAGCTTCGTAAGGACTTACTGGATGAGATTGCACAAGGATATACTGAGCTTTGTCAACAGTGCGTGTCCTGTATCTAAGTCATTCTAAATTTTGTATACTATGTGAGATGGTGATGGCTGCATCCCACATTTGATGTACAGTATTCGTCCTTGAGAGGAAAAAAAATATCTCTACACCCATGCTGGTAGTAATGCCTCCAGCATGACATTGATTCTAGTTTACATGTTCCTGCCAATGTCTTTTGTTAACATTTGCCAGCTGCATGCTTCCTAGGCTTTTATTTTTTTATTGGGTTTCTATAAAAGATGCTAAACAAAAAACAATGCAGGCAAATCATGTTGAACAGAGAAAGCTCAAAATTGAATGTCCTACTCCATGCGGAAGGAGCTGAAACCTGCCTCCTTCATATTTGCACTTTCTGAGAGTTCCCCTGTTTTTTTTTTTCCATCTCCTCAAAACGTTGTGGGTGTGTTGTAGCCCCACGGTCAGAGGATAACACGGACCACTGGGTTTGCCCTTTGACCCAGCACAATGACCCCTTGCATCAGCCAAACCTATTGCCATGACAACTCTTGTACTGTTTCCATGCCACAAGCTCTATCGGTCACATTTGTTAATAGCAAAGGGGACAAAAGCAGGAGACGGTCAATTTATACATTTTCGTTGCAATTATTTTTTTCCCCTCAATGGTTGTAAGTAGTTTTTTTTATATATATAATAAAAGGGTTCACTAGTTATTACTCCTTAGGATTATCTGTGTGTTGCAATTAAAATGTATGTTGACTTTGTGAAAGGGGCTTCAGTGGCACTCGCCACTCCCGCGTTCATTCAGGCCTCGGTTGCATTCAGTGCTCACCACCTTTCTAGGACGACCCGAAAACAAACACAGGAGGCAAAAAGTGACGGACGGCAGCGAGAGCCAGTGCCACTGAATCCAGTCTTTGTATTACTGTATTTTTGACAGAATGGTTTTGAAAACTGCTACAG
>JANHFO010001549.1:12312-29442 GCA_032468095.1 Pareas carinatus
GGAGAAAACCGAGGAAAGCAGAAACGAGATAAAATATTTTCTTACATCAAGCTTGGGAGTGAAGGGAAATGGCAAGACAAATATATTATTAGCATTGCCTTCTCTCTTAATGATTGTGCACCTTAAGTATTGCCATCATATCTAATTAATCCAGTGTATGTATAAAAGAAAATTTAAACTAGAAACTCAGCCCTTATGAGTCACTTAAGTTATAGATTGAACTAATTGACAATATGATAACCTGTTTTAAAGTTCAATAATATCATAATTAGGTGTAGAGAAGTAAAAATTATGTCTAGGTTATGTTTTTGTTGCTCCAAATTATCTCATATTCCCATTAATTGAGATCTATATTGTCATTTCGCTAGGATGCAATTTATCCACATGTACTTGATTTACTAATTGTTAAGTGGAAAACTGTAATCAATTAAAAAGTCCTTGAATTGGTTCACAGCTGCACTTAAAGACACTGCTAAAATAAAGATAGCGTTGTTCTGTAAGATTTTGGCCACAAGGCTAAGCCTGCAGTCTTTAAACTTTGACTTTTTCTCTGGGCTCAGTGCCAATTCATATACTTTTTGATTTTCCACAGCACAAGGCCCCTCTCAGAGGTTTAGATTTAAAATAGTTTTCCAGATGCAGAACTACAAGAGTTTAACCCTATATGAGTTAGCCTGGGCTAGAAAAGTGAGAATTTCCTTGGTTAGTGAGCATTTATTATCATAGAGATCTCACCCCTTTAATGATTCTCAGTGGAGCTTAAATAAATTCAAGAGATTAAAATGTCCAGTAATTTAATCCTATATATGCTAATCAGGAGCTGCTACCATTGTGCCCGATGGAAATTTTGCACACATGACTTCATCAGTAGAAGCAAAACAAAAACTGCAGAAAACTTGAAACAACAATCACCCTAACAAAAATGAAATTGTGACGTATAGATGTCCTTGACATGAGTGGCTGGTCGCCACCTTCTCTGTGAAGAACATTATCATTGGAATGATCTACAGAAATATCTCTGGTCCTCAGTAGATCCTTAATAGATGGGACAAATTGGAGATATTTATGTAAAACCAGAAACTGATCAATGTTCATACAGTTTATTCAGCGGTGAAAATGAAGCCAAAATAAATGAGCAAGTTTAAAAATGCCCTCTTACCAGTGCAACCATTTCCCCTTGGCTTATCTGTAAAAAGGCTATATCTAAGGAATAATTAAAAAAGGTGGTGTGATCATTTTCTTTCAACTTTTATTCTAATCATCTGGGATTCAGATGACCCAATTGAAAGGAATTAAAATCAACACGAATTGTTTGATTTGATTTTAGTTTAGAGATTCTAAAATATTTGAGTTAACTAAACATAGGCGGCAGTTTTCTGGAAGGAAAACTCAAAATAATCCAGCAGTAGACTGGATCAGATGTAGCTAATATATGCAAGTTGGTCTATGATTAACATTTCAAGCCTCGCTGCTTGTAGAAGTGGCATATTGCAAGCTGGGGCCCAGCTGTGTCTCCCAAAAAGGCATCAGGGGAAGGATTTTTTTTTCCTTGTCCCTCTATATCCTTGCTGGATATAGTGATTGCTAATTTTGTAAAGCTGAAATCAAAAATCTCTAGAGAAACCAGCAGGGCACTCTGAACTGAGACATTATTTTTATTGTTGTTGCTGTTATATTATTATGGTTTTCGCATAGCCAGCCAGATGTTCAGATGTTGGCACTTCTGTCTACCCATCAAGTCCTTCCCAGGATTTGGGATAGGCAGATATATTTTTTTTGATGAGTGTGAATCTTCAAAAAATCCGCCATCCAATGCTTTTCTCTCCCCTTCTTTATGTACTATGCACTATATTTATTTAGAAATCACATTTCCCAGAGTTCAACATAAAATAAAAAGGCGCTCATTGTGATTGGATGTGATTGGCTAAATTATCACTGTGTGGCTTTGGGGGACATGCACAAAAGCTTGTCCTGTTCAGAATTTGTTAATCGATGTAGATGTGGATATAGATATGAAGTTTTTAAAAAAACATACAACATTAATGGACATGAATACAAAATAAAGAAATAAAGGGAGCAAGAAGGAAAACCAGAGCAAAAGAACAAAAGATTTTTTTAAAAAAAATATGTTGACTGCAGCAAATACAGGTATGATTACAAAAAAAGTTTTTTTTTACTATGGATACAAAAAAGGTCTATTATTTTCCATTATCAAATATTTTCTAATCATCAAAACCACAATTAAAAGTTTCTTTTTTGTTTCATTCAAAAAATGCATTAGGGATTTCCAGTCAGCAATGAACATAGAAATTTTTCTTTTTCTAATCAAGGAAGTCATTTTAAGCATGTCTACAAGTTCTACCAGTTTCACCAACAATTCCTCCATGGCAAGTAGTGCCAAATCTTTCCACTTTTTTTGTGCATATAATCTTGCTACAGTTATGTATAAAATATATTTGGACCTTTCTGATAATTGTACAAAAGAAGAACATTGCTAAATATGTCATTTTATTAGCTGATCTCTTGATTTTATTTTACATTCCCCTTGAAATAATTCTGATATTCACCTAACCATTTCTGTTGACTTACAATTTGTCAGCTATAAAATGCTGCTTCTGCTGAAAGCCACAGAAGTGTTCTTAGATCCAACCTAGATTTGTGTTTATTCGATATTCTCAGAATGGTGCATCTAACATCAATATTTTTAAAATCTACAGTAGCCTTAGCGTTATTGTTACACAAATATTCATGCCACCAAAATCTCAAATCATGTCCTTCTAACCAGTAACCTTCTATTTCACAGCAACACCCTAGCTCTTCACCCAAACCAAACAGCAAGCTGCAAAATACAATTTCAAATCAAGTAGATCCAATCCTCCTCAATTCTTTATATCTTGTAATGCTTTATATTTAACTCCTTTGTTTTCCCCCTTTGCCACATAAATTTAGATATAGCTTTATTTAAACGATGCATCAGTTATCAAAACAGATATTATCTGAAATAAAGATAAAATTCTAGGTAAACATCTTAATTATGGAAATTCTTCCCAACAAGGATAATTGTACTTTGTCCTATATTAGCACCAAATATTTACTTCATTTCATGTCTTAACATAATTATTTTCAAATAGTATACAATTCATATTTGTCAAAGTGAAATCCAAATATTTAATCATCTCTCAGTCTTAAAACCCATTTTATTCATCAATTTCATTCCATCTTATATTCTCATATTTTGTTAACATTTTAGTTGAATTTAAATCTCCATTAACAATTATTTGTGCTGTTTGTGAAATATAAAATGATTTTACCCATTTTATAAAATTCTGTCCAAAGTTCAAATCTTCCAAAACTTTAAAACAGAAAATTCCAGTTCAAATTGTCACAAAATTTCTCTGAACTTTAAAAAATAAGATCAACGTGGCTTGTTTTTCATTATGTTGTGCCAAATATTCCAAAATTCTAGTTGTAACATGATCTCCAAGTGTCTTTTAGTAAAAAAAAATCCATTGATTCCGCATGTATAATTCTTGCAAAATTATTTTCAATCTTTTAGCTAAAATCATTGTAAACAAATTATAGTTACTCTTCTATACTTATACTGGTCTATAGTTTCTTGTTAAAGTCAATTTCTATCCTTTTTTAGTTATTAATGTTATATTAGTCTCTAGTTTGGAAGAAACTAGAGGTGCCACAAATATTATTCAACATAGAAATAATATTTTATGCACCAGGCATTAATCTGGAGTTCATATTCTGCACCAATTGGAATTTAACAGGGAGGCCATTTGGTATTCTTCCTAAAAATCTGTGGTTAGATGATCGATTCATAAGAAAAATGCTTAAAGTACATCAATTAAAGATGAATAAAGAACTATAAACTCCAGATAACATATCCAGTTTCATCAGCAATGCTGAATCTGAAAGCATAACCCCAACTTCTGCAAATTGTTATTCAATATATAGAGCAATTTTATTGAGAATCCCACTTTTGATAAATTATTATATAATGGCATTGAGGAAGGTGTTCAGTTTATTATCTCTGTACTAACTGAAAATATTTATTTCAAACATTCACTGCTGCAATTAGATCTGATGAGATGAATTATATAACTAATCTGTATGTGGATGACACCCAGCTTCAAAGCTTTGGGTGATCTATTAGCTGCCAGAAAAATATGACTAATGCATTTGCCAAGTGGTATAATTTCAGCCTTTCAAATCTGGCATCTATATCAGGTGGGTAAAACTGAACCCACTCAAATATAAAAATTTTATTGACCACAACAGAAGACTTTCTAAACTTAGTGATTAGGAAAATGTTAACAATCCAATCCCCCTAAATAATCAAGCAGAATTTCAAACTTGAAGAAAATGTACCATTTGGCTAAATCTTTGTTTCAGTGGAACATCTCTACTTCCAAATGAGTAGACGTTGATGTAGATTTTTCAGATAATTTCGGAAAAAATCAAATTGAAAGGAACAATGACCAAAAGTTTCATTTTCAGGCACTATCCACACCAATATTAGGAATAGTGATGATTAGCAAACTATCATCTAGTCTATTTGAACAGGTAGATGATTTATTCATGAAGAATGTAGGTTAGTCGGTTTTCAAATATGGTTAAGGCAAGACCAATTGTAGAGCTTATTGAATTGTGGTCCAGTATAATTTCTGTTCTTATCCATTATTACAAATTAAAATTTTGAATTCATATATGGATCAGGATTATGCCCTTTGCCCACAATTTCTGAAAACCTGTAGAAAGAAAAATAGCGTATTGTGGGTGAATGGATGCACATCCACTCGAAACGCTTCGACATTCCTATTTTATTGATTTGCAGCGACAACAATATGCCAAATAACTACAGGATGTCATTACTTTTGCAAACAGAGAAATTTTAAGCATTTAAGAAGGAGCTCTTAATTCAATTGAATAAAAAACAAACAGTATTTCTTCAAAGTGTTTGAATAGCTCTTGTTGAATCAGAGTTCTGAATCACCAGTTATTAATGTAAGAAGCAAAATGCCTTTTGTTTGTATCTGATTAATGCACAGTCAAAAATGTGACATAAATAAGATGCAGCTAACTTTACATAGGAGTTCAAGCAACAATAAAATTATGAGTTCATATTAAATGTAATAAAAAGTTCTTTCGGTTGAAATAAATAGCCTGTTCTAAATGTGTGAATGATTCTTGAATTAAGTACAACAACAGAATGGATTCATGAGCTAAAATTGTTTGTACATACAGTAATGCTCATTGCCATCCAAGGTTTATCAACTAGGTTCAGCCAACAAACACATCTGCTTTTGATATAGTGTAGGACTACTTTTTAACTCTTTCTTTGCCCTGTATACATTCCATTTTATCAACATCTCTTGAAAGCAACTAGATGAACTTAAATGAAAACACCTTCCCCCCCACATTTGATTCTGCAAATGGAAATCAAAAGAAGGGCAAAGTTTCCCTGTAGTAGAGCGACTTCAAATGGAGGAGCATTCATGAAAGAATTTGGATATCCAAATATATATATTTTTAGTAAGGGAATGTAACTGATGCCTTAAGGAATTTATAAAACAGAATGAATGAATGAATAATCTTGATACTCAAGGCCTGTTATAGTACATTTTCTTTCAGCTGATGGGGTGTAATGCTGGTAGCATCTTGATCGCCTTCCCGCCATTTCAGCCAAGATAGAAATGAAGTTTCCATGCTCAAAATGGGTTCACAGGGCTCCATAACTTAACCTCCAGGGAACGGACGTCGATATTATAAACCTTCTTCCAAGTCCATCTGACGTGGCTTGGCACAGCTGGTGATGTATATTCAGAGAACGGCAGGAGCCAAGTGAAGATGGAGATTGAATTCACACCTCATCACATCCCATATAAAGGGCAACATTTCAAGGTCAGCGTTTTAGGTGAATGAATGGAAGAGCAGTTGGCAAAGGGCCCTCGTGCTCGCTTCGCCATTCACTCTCAATACAGCTGCTACCTCCAGCTTTTCACAGTTGTTGTTTTTTTTAATTATTAAAATGCATGACTACTACTAAATGGGGAGGAGGGGGGAACCCATCCGTATGTTCTTAAAGTTATATTTTAATCTTTCAAATTGCCCCCTTTGTTTCTCATAGGATGAGCTGCTTCCAAAATGAACCATATTGGTAGCCTGCACCAATGCTGGAAATACTGTATTAATGAAGAGAAAGGAGAGAAGACGTCCGGAGGGAAGGTCATAAATTTGATAAACAAGAGTGCCAGAGGATTTGTGTTTTTTCCTAATGTGGCTGAGAATTCCCTACAGGCCCGAGAGGGTGGATGAAGAATGACCAGAAGGCAATTTAAACAAGAATATCTGAAGGGAAATAGGAAATAAAAAAACAGCCCTTGTACGAATAGCGTATGTTTGTTTTTCCCTACCATAATTTATTTGTTTCCCAAGTCTAATAGAACTGTGAACATTTTAAATTTTATTTTAGGGTTCAGCTGCCATCTGAGGACTTCATTAACCTTGTAGAATTTTGCAAAATGTCCTGTCCTTGATAGTATTCTGGATTTTCTTGTCTTATCTATGCTGTTCAACAATACATATACCTTGACATATGCATTTCTAATATATTTTTAGAAAATATACTATACTATATATATAAACACTAAAGAAGGCTGTGTTTGTAGTACTCTCAAATACACGCTCCTTTTTGGACTCTCCTTTTCAAAATTATGCACAGATTTTTGAGTAAACTTCAACGTTGACTAGTAAATGTTGATTATTTCTGCCCCCTTCTGAAACAACAGCAGCTGTTTGGTAAATCTTCTAATTTGACTTCCCTTAAAAAAAAATCTGTGGTGGAATTTATATTCCATAATTATCATTCTCAGAGCTTCAAGTGGCCAGCTGAATCTAAAGGCCATCTTGTGTGTAATCATCCTCGTTTAGCAAAGAGAAAACTTCATACTTATCTCATTCTGGGAGAAGGGCACACATTGTTGTAAGTCATGGTTTTTGATAGGTATGATTTACTGAAAGAACAATTTGTTGGATAAGTACAACACACCAAAATATAGCCATGGTTTTTCATATCCCACTGCCTGGGGTCTATACCAACATATTCAGCCCATATTCTACTCCGTTAAGTGAACCACATCTTGCCAGAGAATGCTATGTAACCACAGCCTTAAGCTTTCTTGTTATATTCCAAATGAGAATTATGGCTTAAAGTTGGCTTATTCTGAATTTTCAGCCATTGTAAAGCCGGCTTAAATCCAACTAATATAAAAAACCAGCCAACTTATACGTAGTAAATTAAGCTGACATAAAACTGCGGTCCTCTGCTTTGCTTCTTGTTTCGTGAACAGAAGGAGCTTTCATTCACTATATTGAAAGGGATGACATGGGAGGATATACTTAGCTTGCAACTGTGTGGCAGCTTGTCCAAAGTCATAGCCAGTCTAAGATTTGTCCTGAGAGCCTGGCAAAACCTACCTTCCACCTTAATAGGTATTCTATCTCAGTTTCTAGATATACCAAAAATCCCCTTTATCAAGTCCAAGTGATTAGAGAAGCTAACATGAATCAGAAATGCTGCTTGGAAGAGACCTTCCTTCTTCCAAACTCATCTATCATTACGACAACAGATGGAATGGGCACTATGCAAATAGGTCTAATGAGAACCCAAACAAAATTAATTTTCTAGATTCCTTTCCCAGATCCAGCTTCTCCCATTTTTAATCCTCAGCTAAACCAAATCCCAGCGTTCAGTCTTTAACCACATTCTTCATCTTCTCTCTAGCTCTAAATTATAAATTCATTAGTCTTAGGATGTCGAACCTCACTTCAGAAAAGCCATGATTGGAGAGTTGTGGCTTCAAACCTACAATACACAGGTTTAGATACACAGCTGTGCGTCCCTTTGTGTGTTATTTAAATCATGCAAGCCAGCCAACAAAACAGTTTCTCTTTATTAGGCTATTAAAAATTCCTCCTACTTCCCAGTTTCTGCCAAGTATCTCTGCCCTTTGCTGCCCTAATTCAATATTTCCTGACAGCCAAAGAGAGATTGCTTTCAGCTGAATTTGCCAGGGTGGGATTTATTGTACATGAAACAAAATTACTGGGTAAAATGGCGCTGCTTGGGCATCTCCAGTTCTCCTTTGTTGACGCTTGTACTTCTGAAACAGGATTATACCAATCAAACCTGACCAATCAAAAGGATTGGGGAGACAAAATGCTCACTTTATCTAGTTGTCATCTCTTCGAGATAGCTCAGACAAGAAACCAATATAGTGCGTACAAACACTATCCTTATTGTAAGGTTAAAGTAAAGATAAAAGTAAAGGTTTTGCCTGTCCAGTTGTGTCCGACTCTAGGGGACAGTGTTCATCTCTGTTTCCTTGCCCAGGGCCCCCCAATTCCCAGTCTGTGAACCAGCACCGGGCCACAGTATGCCAGCAACTGGGTCGTGCAAACAAGTGAAGCCCCATTCATGGGATGCGGGCAGCATGTAAAACCATGCCCCCTCTAATCCACAGAAAAACCTTTCTCCATGGAACCGGTCCCCGGTGCTCAAAAGGTTGGGGGCCACTGTTCCAGCATTGTCCAAGGACTCTTCCTGGCCTTGTGGCCAGCATGATTAAATGCAGAGGTGCATGGAATACTGTTACCTTTCCATAGTTGTGCTATCTATTGATCTACTCACATTTGCATGCTTTCAAACTGCTAGATGGGCCGGAGCTGAGATAAGTAATGAGAGTTCACCCCATTGCACGGTACTTGGATCTTGAACCCAGTCTGTCAGCTTGACAAGCTCAACGTCTTTAACTACTGAGTCATTGTAAGATTATAGTAAGAGAAGACATGAAAACATCTCTCTTCCCCACTTGCTGTTACTTTCTAGGGAACCAGGAAAGGTTGCCTTCTGAAATGCTTTCCATATCCCCATTCCTTATGTGGGCTGATATGTCTCTTATTTGACTGTTGTCCTGGCTTCAACTCTTCCTCCTTCTGTCTCTCATGGGTATTCCCACTCATCATTATATTAATATTCTTAGTGCTTACCTCAAAATCAAAAGGAGCTGGAAAATGAGGATAAAAATATTCACAGAGAAACAGTCTCTGGAAAGCTACCATGTTTCCCTGACACTGCCTTACATTAATTTTTGCTCCCAAAGATGTGCTAGGTCTTATTTTCGGGAGATGTCTTACTTTTGGGGAAACATGGTAGATCGCCCACCACCACCCCCGAATAACACCCGGCTCCCCCCTCCCTGCTGTCCCCAGGCGCTCATTACCTCATGGAGAAGTCAGGGCTGGAGAGAGATCGGCTGGCCTGAAAACTCCGGGGCTCAGAATTCGCATGCTTTCAGTCAGCTGAGAGGCGCTTTGGAAGTGCTTCCGGTAGCCGCGCAGGAGAATTGCAAAACCTGGAGGCAGCCTAGCCGCGTGTGCCTTGCTGCTTCTCCTGTATGAAAAAATTATTTTTCAGGGAGGTCTTATTTTGGGGAATGCCTTATATTCCAGCGAGAGGCAAAAATGTAAGTAGGTCTTATTTTCGGAGGATGTCTTATTTTTGAGGAAACACGGTAGCATGTAAAAAGACGCAGGGCTTTGACCACTGGGCTGTACCACTATTTTTACATAAATGACCTTCCTGTATACACACACACACACACACGCACACACACAATCACACGTGCATACATTGATGCCCCTGACAAGAAAATCTTTTGAGTGGTGGGTAATAGAACAGTTATGGATGTCAGTGGTTTGCAATTGAGGAAGTGGGCTTGGGGTGGAGAATGTATTCTTAGATGTGCAAGTATGGATCTCCTATCAGTATTAATATTAAATATCTCAATATCCTGAATGCAGTCTGGCTTTAGCACTGCATCTCATAAAGAGAAAATGAACTGAGGGAAAAAATCCAGTTGTTGAGATAACAGAATAACAGAGTTGGAAGGGACCTTGGAGATCTTCTAGTCCAGTCTCCTGCTCATGCAGGAAACCCGATACCATTTCAGACACATGGCTGTCCAATCTCTTCTTAAAGACTTCCAGTGTTGGAGCATTCCCAACTTCTGGAGGCAAATTGTTCCACTGGTTAATTGTTCTCACTGTCAGGACATTTCTCCTTATTTCTAGGTTGCTTCTCTCCTTGATTAGTTTCCATCCCTTGCTTCTTGTCCTGCCTTCAGGGGCTTTGGAGAATAGCTTGACTCCCTCTTTTTTGGGGCAACCTCTGAGATATTGGAAGACTGCTATCATGTCATCCCCTAGTCCTTCTTTTCATTAAACTAGACATTTTTAACAATATCAGAGTTGAAGGAACTTTGGAGGTCCTCTAGTCCAAGCCTCTGCTCAAGTAAGAAACTGTATACCATGTCAGACGAATGATTGTCCAATCTCTTCGTAAAATCTTTCAATGTTGGGGCACCCACAACCTCTGGAGGCAGGTTGTTCCACTGATTAATTGTTCTCACTGTCAGGATATTCCTCCTTAGTTCTAGGTTGCTGCTCTCTTTGCCCTCTTCTTTGGGGCAGACCCTGAGATATTGAAACTCTGCTATCATGTCATCTTTAGTCCTCCTTTTCACTAGACTAGACATACCCAATTCCAGCAACCATTCTTTATAGGTTTTAGCCTCCAGTCTCCTAACAATCTTTGTTGCTCTTCTCTGCATGCATATTCATTCTTTTTTTAGTTTCTTGGTAACATTGCTGAAGAATCTTTTTGAATATGGAGGGGACTTTTCCTCCATCCCTGTTCACTTTCTGTGAAAAGAGACATTGCATTTGCTGTGGGGTAACTGCCAGTGAGTCGTGAGAATATATTTTTAGCAGAGGGAATGAATTTGAAATTGGAAAAAAAGTAAGATTTTGAGAAAAATCAGTACTTTTGTGAATCAATTAAATTTCAATGGCATTGTACTCAACTCTAAATGCAGGTGGTCCGTATCTTATGGCCACAGTTAAGTGCAGAATTTATGTTGCTAAATGAGGAGTTTAATAGGTTAAGTGAGTTTTGCCTGATTTGACTACCTTTTTTGCCATGTTTGTTAAGTAAATCACTGCCGTTGCAAAATTAGTAACACGGTTGTTAAGTAAATATGCCTTATTTATTTTGCTTGTCAGAAGATCACAAAAGATGATCACATAATCCTCAGACACTGCAGCCATCATAAATATGAACCAGTTGTCAAGCATCCGAATGAAAATAACGTGATGATGGGTAATAAGTGTGAAAAATGTTATAAGTCAAGAACTACCTGTAAAAACTCCGTTCTGAAATACTGAAGAAAGGTTGCAGGAAAATGATGTGGTGATCATTCTAGGACTCCTAGGAAAGGGACTGCATGAAAACTTCCACATTCACAAATGCTTTTTGCACAAATTCACCATGGGGTCAGGATTCAACATACAATATAATTATGGTTATCTGACACCTAAAATAATTAAAGATTCAAAATACCCATGATGTATATGATATATAGCATGTCTGTTAAAAGTAACGGTAAATGTCATTTTTATTTGGAATACTTTGTTAATGGCCAAAGGAAAGACCATTAATTAAACTAACCACTGAACGCTTATTATTTATATCTTTGCAAATAATGTGACACTTGACCCTCTTTATTAGTCATTGTTTTCATACATAACGGTATGATATATTTTCTTCTCTTTTTGATAATCTATATTGTCTGTTTTTTAAAAAATCTCTAAGAATTGAAGAAATATGAGAAATTTTCTATTACAATTTATTTCTTTGTGGTAATGTTTGATTCTAAAAGAGGAGATTGGAGAAATTGTTCTTCTAGATATTATTGCCTTGTGGTTGTAAAGAACAAAGGAAATTGTAAAGAAGCTTTCACATACATTGGATAAATTTTCATTCCAGCTTGGCAAAAGATAAACTTTTCTGTTATTTAAACTTAAGAGAAAACACTCCCAAGATATATGAGTGAGCTTTTGCAAACATTCCCCCATTCTCTGGTGAACTCTTTTAATTCTTCTCACCTTCTGATTAACACTTATAGAATTGCAAATACTGTCAAAGGACAAGAACCTTAGATTCATGATTAAAATAGCATCTTGTCTTTCTCATTTTTTCAATCACCTCATTTCGGAGGGAGTAGTAAATTACATTTTTCCTCATCAGTAACTAAACCCACTCAAGGGAGCTCTACTTGGACAGTCAGCTCTAATCTCTTCTATACCCATCCCAACCTTTGACTTAGACTAGATTAAAGGTTTTTAACTTGCCAGGGAGTCTGCAGACAGTTCAAGAAGAAATTGGAAAAATTACTATACATGAATTGTCAATTAGTAATTAATTGAATTTGTGGGAATGGGTTCTGCCTTGTAGCAACGACATGTTTTGGGATCCACAGCTTGAAAAAGATTGAAAACCTCTGTCCTAGATAATTCAAATGTCTTAAAATATCTGAAGGTACAACACCCATCCCTACAAATTGGAGTCCAGACAGTATGATGCCCCAGGCTGCAGAACCCTACCAGGTGTATCTTCAGATTTACGTATTTACAGTCTCAAGGTGGTTTCTGGACCTGATAGGAGCTGCATTCAGTTTCTCTAATATGTTGCCTCACTAGGCAAGATTTCAGAAGCAGTTTGCTTCCTAGGGTAAGAGAGAGTTATAGACTCCAGGTCACCCAGCTGGCTTTGTGTCTAAGACAGGGTTAGAACTCACGTTCTCCCATTTTCTAGCCTGGTACCTTTACCACTACAAGAAATTGGTTCTTAGTTGATCATCTGGGTCCAAAATCAGATTAATGAGCAGAGTACCAGTAGTTGTTCTTTGACTTGGTTTGAGTCCCCAGCTCTGGAAGAATCATGAAAGTCAAGAAGTACATTGAGCAGATCCAATCAAATACTCATCCTTCTATCTTCCTTCTCCGTTTGTTGGATGATGTATCTAACACCAACTTGTGTGGACCAGAATGTATGCTAATGAAGCTCAGCACTGTAAATAAAGAATTATTATTCTTTTTCCTTTCTCTCTGCCATTTCTCTGTATTCTGTTTTCCCAAATAATTCCTGTGCGCAAAAGGTGCTCTCATTCAGCATTTCTGTATGAGCTGCACATTAGAAATTTATCTTTGATGTGGCAAGAAGCCTCAATTTTTTCTGCTGAATTTAAGCCAGTCTGGGCTTGAATGGTTGATGATTTAGAAATTTTACTTAGACCTATCTTTTATGAAAGCTATAGGACATAAAGAGGCAAATGCATATTCTTAAGTTTCCTCACTTTTAGTTGCAGGCTCAAGATGGCCTCCCAACGGATAACACGGGAATCTTTTGATGCAATCATGCAGGCCAAGGCAAAACACTATCTGGATCGAAGTGATCCAATCGATGAGGCGCTTCATCAACTTAGAGGTAACAGTGATTGTCCATGTTTATTTATTTGCTAAACGTATTTGCTGCCGGTCTCGCCGTCGGACTACACTATTATTAGAATAAGAAAAAAGAAGAAAACGAAAGAAGTGTAAACAGAACAGAAGTAAAATAATGAAGCCATAAAATAATGAAAATGAAACAGTGAGAATATATCAATATGATAACCAAAAAGATAGACAGGTGAAGAGCAGAGCGCAATGGGAAGATAGGTGGAGTCTGCCATGAGACAGAGAGGAGAGAGAGAGAGAGAAAGAAAGAAAGAAAGTAAGAGAAGAGGAAAGAAAAAAGAGAAAGAACGAAAGAGAAGAGGAAAGAAAAAAGAGAAAGAAAGAAAAATAAAGAACTTTGGGGAACATGAGATGATGGAGCTAGGCAACTGGGGATCAAAGAAGAGGATGTACTGAGCTATCAGTCTAGACCAACCATTTTAAGGTGTGACCCTCAACTCCCAGAATGGTCCAGCCACTATGTTGGCTGCAGAATTTTGGGAGTTGAAGTCCCTGCATCTTAAAGTTATCAAGGTTGATTAGCACTGCTCTTGAACAGTATGGAAGGGGCAAAGGGATGAAAGGCATTGAGAGAAAAAACCCAACATTTGCACAGAATTTAGAAACAGACATGGAACCAATGAGGAGAATTAAGGAGTGACTTTAGCAAGTTGGCAGCCTAAGTCGTGACAAAAAAAATCATATATTGTTGCCAGCAAAGCTATGCAGAATAGTCCCTGAATTTCCCCTGACTCCAGGTAACTATGGAATTCAGTGAGACTTTGGTGTAATAACTATCCATTTCCAAAAAAGCCAATCAGTGAACTGTGTGAAAGTGATACAAAAAAACAATAAATAATGTTCAATTTCAGCCACCCACCACTATTAAAGAAGACATAGATCTGAGTAGGTTTTAATGCTTAGTTATAAATTATCCTGATTTACTGGATTTAATGTTCTCATAGAATACAAAGTTGTATTGGGTCATCATTTTTCAACTCTTCCAAATAGGGTGGTTGTATTAAAGTTCAGTACCTCTATGAACAGCACCTGTCTTTTGTTTCTTTATGCAGTTCACTCGCGGCCAGTCACACGGACCCAGTATGACAAGGAGGAGGAAGAATTTCAAGACAGCATGAAGTTCATACGGGGTGACTGGAGGAAAGATGCTAGAAATGAATATTCGCTGCCGTCCTATAGGTCCAGCAGCCATGTCACAGAGGAGGAGGATTACTTTTCCAAAAGTAGCACCAAACTCTCTTCACAGAATCAGGACTATGGCCAGCTATCTTCATATGAACAAGACTATGGAAATTCATCTGCAGTGGAAAGAGATTATGCTGGCCCATCTTCCCGAGACTATGACAACATTGCCTCACGGGAACGGAAATATGTCCATACTCCTGTTCGAGACCCTTCCAGACTCCATGAGGTTGACTATGATTCCTCCAAACTGTTGAGTGACTTCAGATCACCACGGCTTCTGGAAGAGAATTACAGGACTGCAGGTAGTCAGAATTATGCCCTGGAACAGGGTCTTCAGACTGTGGGAGAATTCAGCTCTTCTTTGAATGCTGTGAGGGGAAGAAGTCTCCAAGGGAAACATGGAATGGGAACCATAGGCCTGGCCAGAAGTAAGGAGGAGTTGGCTGCTCATCTCAAGAAATGGGCCACTACAGCTTTGTCTCCAGCCGATGATCTTCTGTTAAATCCTGTGGGTCTCACCAAGCAAATAACTATACCTTCTTGCCTCCCACAAAACCAAAGGCCAAGTTTGGCCTCTCAAACGGGACTACAAGAGGGAATTCTGAAACCTACAGGATATGTCCGGATCAAAGAACCAGACTTGGAACTTCTAGATTCTTCTGATATTTTTACAAATTTTGGAATTGAAATAATCAAATGGGCTGGATTCTACGAAATTAAAAGAGACCCAGAGTATTCAGAACTTTTCCGGTTGCTCTTCACATTAGAGACAGAGACTTGTGCCAAAATGCTGGCATCATTTAAGTGCTTGCTGAAAACAGAGCACCAAGATTTCTGTATGACCAGCGTCAAGATGCTGCAACACCCAGCTCTGAGAACACCTAAAGTGGACAGCCAGTTTCTGAATCTGCTGTTGGAGAAAAAAGTAATGACGACCAAGAATAGTTTTTTTGAGGTCATTAAGCCTTTTGACCGGTATATGATGCGGCTCCAGGACTACCTGCTCAGGAGCACTACGCCTCTGCTGATGGCCTGTAATGCCTATGAGCTCAGAATCAAGACTCACAGCTTCAGTAACTCAAGGAAGATGGCCACTGCTTTTCAGACTACGATGTCCCTCTGCCGGAAATCCTTGGCCCTCCTGGGGCAAACCTTTGCCCTGGCCTCTACTTTCAGGCAGGAAAAAATCCTGGAGGCCCTCAGCATCCAGGAATCAGCCCCTCCTCCTACCTTATTTCCCAATTTTGATACTTCTGCCTTGTTTGGAAAAGAATATATAGAAACCTTGCAAAGTTGGTTGGAGAAAAGTGGCTGCCAGATGCAGTTAAAGAGACCAGCTACCAGTCCTCCAGCTCAGGGTCAGTGGAATGTCATGTAAATCACACTTTTAAAATTATGTGTAAGGAGGCCTTTTTTAGTGTAAGAGCAATTTGGAGTGATATTCTGGGATGTTCTCCCTCTCATTATATCTCTATGAAATATACTACCTTGAGGGGAAAAATCAATCAGAATAAGTGGAAATTAAAACTTAGATCTTTATCTTCAGTGTGACCATTTTATCCTTGAACTTTATTTTAACTATGTAGTAGTAGTTGCAGCTACTTCCAGTTCAAGGTATGTTGTCATTTTATTGGGAAGATTTTACTGTCACGTAAGTTGGAAAAAGGAAGGTTTGGGTTTTATGATGTTGCACCTGGTATCTTCTTAGAAGAAGCTATTGATCTGGTTGATTAATTCTAATGCTTGTTTTTCACATTTTTATAGTTGTAAGGCAAATTCAGAAATAATTATCCAGAAACAGGTTTGTATATGTTTTGATTTTTTTAAAGCCTGTTTCTTTTATATAAAAGAAACAGGCTTTAAAAAATGAAAACATATGCAAACCTGTATACCTGTTACAGATTACAAATAAAAATATCTTATTCAGATTCTTAAAATTGTAGATTGATTTGTAAGGCTAAGCAGAAAGAGGAAGGCTAAATCAAAAAAGTGCTGATAGATTTCTAGACTGCAGTATATTATTTAATAGTAATAGAATTACCCCTTCTCACCTGATTAAATCTGAAGTTATGAAAAAAGACGCAATTGAATATTTATATAGTTGATGCAAATGTAATTTCATCCGTTCTTTGGACTTCTTTGGAAACCATGGATTTTTGTTCATCTATAGGGTAATTTTATCCATTGCTTCTGAAGTCCTCTGAATGGAGGTCTGGAATAATGAAAGTTTTAAAAGTATTGTCATTTGTGTGGATTCAGTTAACCTGCTTTTCCCACAAATACCCCCCTTATTTTGCATCTGGGTTCCACTTGTGGGAAAATCTGTGCTTTTTCCCTGCCTTTACAGTACAGTAATTAGTAATCTTAATGTTTGTTTGTTTATTTATTTTTTTTGCAATTTTTATGCCACCCTTCTCCCGAAGGACTCAGGGCGGTGTACAGCCAAAATAAAACACAAATATAAGTACAACATTAAAAGACCCTTAAAAGAATTAAACATCAGCTGGATAAAAATGTAAA
>JANHFO010001549.1:144930-161989 GCA_032468095.1 Pareas carinatus
CATGATTAAGCTCATAGTTATACAATTGAAGTAAAGAAAATTTAAGAATGTAAAGATAAATTTGGATATATGTAAATATATAAAATGCAAGGTGAAACTTAATATTAAAAAGGCTAAGGTAGATAAAGAGAATACAATAAACAAGAAAAATAAGATTTGGACAAAATGTATGTAAAATTAAATTAAAACAAACTAACTGGTGGTAAAATAAAAACTGGAAAGTAAAGAAGGAAGGAAGGGAGGAAGGAGAGAGAGAGAAAAAGGAAGAGGGGTGAAGAAAGAGGTAGAAAAGAAAGGCAGAGTGAAGAGAGAAGAAAGCAGACAGAGAGAACGAATTAACAAAGAAAAGGATAAAGAGATTGATAAAAGGCAGAAAATATGATATAAAAGAAAGTAGATTACAAATATTTTATGTATGAAAATTATGTTTGGAAATTATCAATATGTGAATGTATCAATTCACCTTGTCATGACTGTAAAAAATCTATAAAATAAAGGCTCACTTGCAAAAAAGAAAATATCCCTGGTGTTCTCTTGCTATCATTCAGAAGTAAAACAATAAATTTTACCTCACCTTTGGTCTAATTTGGATAATTAGTCTTGTCTGAAAGCAATTATGTTAGAGTCATGCACTACTGTAAAGAATTTCTGACGAATGTATTAATATGCTTTTTGCATATATTATGTATTCAAAATTAGTAGCATGGTATAAGGGTTAGATCCTCACCCAACATGCCGGGCAGTAGCAGGACAGCATGATTCCCTTTTCCAGTCTGTTGATAGTGCAGGTGGATGCCATTCACTTCTACTTTCGCTGAGGTAATCGCCATGCTAGAAGAAATAGCTTTAATTAAATAGTCACTAAATAAATTGTAAGTCGAGGATTGTGCTTTCATCACACTAGAATTGTTTTGGCAATTATAGTTGTTTCTCTTATTCTGCCCTACAAGGCAAGAAAGTTCATTCTACAGCGGTGGTCGCCAACCTTTTAGACCTCAGGGATCACCAAATTCATAATTTGAAATCCTGAGGCCCACCGATATGAATTTTTTTAAAAAGGTACATACATCTGTAAAATAATGATCAGAGAACTTCCATTTTATTAATATAAAAGGCACCTATTTAATAGAACAAAATTAAAAAAGCTTATTTAATTATAACAAAATCATAAATGCTTACTTAATCACAACAAAATCTTTAAAGGTTGTTTAATTGTAGCAAGGTTATTAACGTTAGATTATTACAAAGCAATTGAATCTTATTTAAGTATTACACATTTTAGTGTGATATTTATTCTTGCTTGTGTGTGTGTGTGAGAGAGAGAAAGACAGACACATACACAGAGAGAGAGAATGAGAAGCAGACATACACAGAGATAGAGAGAGAGAATGAGAGAGAGAGGAAAATAGAACGAGAGAGGGAGAGAATGAGAGGGAGAAAGAGAGGAGCAAGAGAGAGGAAGAGAGGAATGGATGGATGGATCCCCCGTGTCACTTTGCGTGTGTGTGTGCACGCTCTCTCTCCCTCTCTTCATTTCTTTCCTCTTTCACCCCATTCTTAGGAGGAAATCATTCATACGCAGGTGGGTGGATGCCATGGGAAGATTGTAGGCAGGCAAAAAAAGGAAAAGGGAAGAGAGTGAGGATGGATGGATCTTCCACGCTTCTTGCCGTTTGTGTGTGTGTGCTCAGTCTCCCAAAGAGGCTTTGCCTCTTCCTCCTGGATTTCCGCAGCTTTAAGGAGGAGGGGTAGAAGAGGGTGAGATGTGCGCGATGGCAAGGGGTAGCCGTGGAAAGGGGGCGTTTGAGATTGGATACGTGCTGGCAGCAGGGGGCTGGGGGTGGAAAGCGGCATTTGGGATTCCCCTTGCACGTTTTCACCCCTGCGATTTGTCCTTTCCTTGAGAGGTGCAGCCTTGCGCGCTACCTGGAAAGAAACGGAAAGAGCACTCACACACATGGAAAGCCTTCCCTGGTTAAAGCAGATAAAAATGTTCCTCCAGCTCTCCAAATCTGTGCAAGAAGGAAGCGGTTGTGTGTGAATGTGTATGTGTTGAGTGCATTTCTTTGTTTGCTGCCCCTCCTGTTCAAGGACTCTAATATGGGTGGAGGGAGGAATGGAGAGAAATTTCCTCCTTCGCAGGAGGAAGGAATTCCTCCATTGCCTGCTCCCCACCCTCTTCCAGCTCCCCTTGCTCGCGCCGAGTTGACCTAACATCCAGAAACTATGCAGACAGACGGCCCCGTGGCGAGATGTTGGCCCCTTGGTGGCGGTGGCAAGTCAGCAGAGGCGAATTGGTATATCAAGGGGCAGCCTCCCTCCCCCCAAAAGTACCATTGGAACGGTGGCGCGCGCGTGCACACACACACACAGCGCTCCACTCACCCTGCCAGCCATGCTCTTCTCCTGGCTGCAGGTCGGCCTGCCAGGCCGCTCCACGTATTCCTCTCTCAGCAGATTTCGATGGGGCTTATCTTGGCCCACCGCAGAGCGCAGCGGGCCATTCCCTAGGCCTGTCAGCCATGCTCCTTCCTATGGCAGGGTGTTCTGGGCAAGATGCCCAGCCAGGAAGATAATGCCAGGCAAGGGTTAACAAGGCCACTTCCTGTCTGGTCTTCCGGCAGTAAATTATCCAGCAGCCAAACAAACAGAAACCCAACAATGTTTAGGGAGTAACCGGTTTATCAAATCTCCAAACAGTCCAAAGGTCTGTCTTCCATTCGTCTCCCTCCTTGATGCGAACAGATTGTAAGCCCCCTGCAAGTCCAATTTGGTAAAGACCCGTGCTTCTCGGAGCCAATCCAAGAGTTCCAAAATGAGAGGCAATGGGTACCGGTTGCGCACCATGATAGAATTGAGTTTGCGGTAATCGTAACACAACCTCAACTCCCCCGACTTCTTCTTGACAAACAGTATGGGCACAGCCACAGGACAGATGGAGGACCAGATAAAGCCCCGTGCTAGATTCTTAGTCAAAAAGTCTCGTAGTGCAGTCAGTTCAGGCTTGGACACGGCATAGATCCGACCAAGTGGGAGGGGACGTCCGGCATTAATTCGATGGCGCAATCATATGGCCAGTGTGGAGGTAGCTGGTCCGCTTCCCGTTCGCTAAACACGTCTGCAAGGTCTGAAATTTCTGGAAGCAACGAGAAAACCACTGTCCCACTCGCTCGGGATGTCCTGCCCTGGTAGGTATGCTCTGCACATTGGCTCACGGAAAACACCAGTAAGTCCTAGGACCAGTGAATCATTGGGTCGTGCTGGCACAACCAGTCCACTCCCAATACCACTGGGAAATGCAACCCGGCCATGATGATAAATTGGATGCGTTCCTCGTGGGCCGCGATACACATTCCGAGTGGCAGGGTGACAGTGGAGATGGGTCCTGACTGCAAGATCCGCCCATCAATAGTTTCCACTAGAATGGGTGGGTTCAAGGGGCATTGGGGTACCGCCCACTCACCAGCAAAGGCTGCGTCCATAAAGCTTGTGGTCACCCCCGAGTCAATAAGGGCATGCACCCTTATCGCCTGCAGTCGCCTTGGCCACAACAGATGCGCTGCCAACACCAAATGGGGGGAAAACCGTTGGTCAGCGTTCATGGGAGGTGGGTCCCATAGAGATTCGACCCTACTCGAGGTGCCCCTGAAGTCGGGCTCTTCTTGTTTCCTGAATGATTCATCCGTGATGGGAGAAGCCGATGTTTCTTGGGACACATCGCTGAAAAGTGGCCCTGCTCCCCATAACAGAGGCATAGCCTGAGGCGATGATGATGTTTCCACTTCTCCATGGACAGCCGAGGACGGGAAGCTCCCAACTCCATGGGTTCGGCCAGTGACGTCGAGGCCATGGTTACGGGGCTAGAGCTGCTGGGGGCACACGATGGCTCCGGCGCTGCTGAAGCCAATCATCGATGCACAGGCACAACAGGACCAAGACGTTGAAAGTTCCAGGGGGGTCCACTCGGGCCAGTTCGTCGAGCATCTCATCAGACAACATATCTTGAAATGCATCCATGAAAGCTGCCTTATTCCAGACCGAGTCCTGACTACACAGTCGGAACTCCTGGATGTAGTCCTGAATGAAGCACTTGCCCTGTCGTAATTCCTTAAGGCGCCGGCAAGCAGTCTGTGCCTTCAATGGGTCCTCATACATGAGGTAAAGCTGAGTGCAAAATTGGGCGTAATTGTCCAGCAGTGGGCTCACCTGGTTCAACAACGGGGTCACTCAATGTGCTGTGGGGCCAGATAGCAGACTTAGAACAAACCTCACCTTCACCTGGTTGGTGGGAAACTCCTCAGTCTGTAAAGTCATATAAGGCTGACATTGCCCAAAAAAGGAGGGAAACTGGGCTGATGTGCAGTCAAATTTGTCCAGGACGGTCACCACACCTATCACAAGCAGGAGGAGTGGGAATGGCCACTGGAGCGAGTGCAGCTGCTGCCTGGAGTTGCTGTACTTGGATGGCGAGAGCGGCCACCTGCTGAGCCAGCTGTGCATTTTCTGCCCTTAACTGGTCCATGCTGAGGATTGTTGTGCGGCTTCTGCAATCTGTTCTAGGCAAGACGCCCAGTCAGGAAGATAATGCCAGGCAAGGGTTAACAAGGCCACTTCCCTGTCCAGTCTTCCGGCAGTAAATCCTAATTATCCAGCAGCCGAGCAAACAGAGGCAGAAACCCAACAGCGTTTAGGGAGTAACCAGTTTATCAAATCTCCAAAACAGTCCGAAGGTCAAAATCACGAGAATCCAGTCCAAAAGCAAAGTACCGAGTTCAAGAAAAGTCCAAGATTACCAGAGTCAAAGTCCGAAGGAATCCAATCCAGATTCAGCTCAATCCAATCCGGCAGGAAGACGTAGAAAGTATCATCAGCTGCAGAAGTTGGCTAACTCTAATTAGCCAGCCTTTTTCAAGCCTCCTTGGAGGGGGGGGCGCCTGCCATGCCTCCTGTGACGCCCAATCTCATGGCTGCCCTATTCCCACATCTGCTCTCTGCGTAACCTCTGTCTTGTTCTTGCGTCGAGTAACAGGTCCACAGATGTTTCCGATTCGGATTCCTCTATAGGCTGTTGCTGAGGGTCTGGCTGAGGAGAGATTGCTTCTCTGCTCAGCTGTGTGTTCTCTGCTGCCTCAGGCATTGCAACAGCGGGGGAGGGCAAAGTAAGCAAAGGCTCGTCAGGCAAGCCTGACGGCCCTTCCTCCCCCTCGTCCTCCAACAGATCATCCAGCTGCGCTGGGTGGGACAAGGCCCGAGGCACGACACAGGGCTTTTCTTCACCCGCCAAGGAGCACAGCGGGCCATTCCCTAGGCCTGCCAGGCACGCTCTTTGCTGCAGTGGGGTGCAGTGGGTCATTCCCCTCCCACCACCTGCTCTCTTCCCGGCGCCGCTGCATGGAGCGCAGTGGACTCGCTTCCCTGCCTGCTTTTCTCCTTGACTCGCTGCAAGGAGTGCAGTGGAATGGTTCCCCCCCAGCCTGCTTTTCTCCCGGCACCGCTGAGAGGAGCACAGTGGACTTGTTCCCCCCACCCACTTTCTTCCCAGCACCACTGCCACGAGGAGTGCATCAGGTCATTCCTTCACCCACCTACCGTGCTCCTTTCAGCGGCAGGCTGTTTCTTCGCCTATTAAAAAAAAAATCTCCAAATTTTCTTGTGGAACACCAGGATTCACTCGTGAACCACTGTTCTAGAGCACTGGCCCCCAACCTTTTGGGCACCAGGGACCGGTTTCATGGAAAAAGTTTTTATGTAAACTGGAGTGGGCGTGGTTTTGTATGCTGCTTGTATCTTGCAAATGGGGCATAACTAGTCTGTGCGGCCTGGTGACAGTACATGGACCTGAGGTTGGGGGCCCCTGTTCTACAGTTCTAAATGGCACTAATGTCCTGAATTTCTAGTTTGAAACGTCCAGGGCCAAAGAGCAAAGAGACCAAAAATGGCTCTGTCTGTTCTACAGCGGAAGAGAACTATTCTCTCACTCAATTCATTGTTGACTAAATTTAAGAAGGAAGGATCAGGTTGCCTCCCTCAAACAAAAGGAACTAGATTCCCAGGTGCAGTAAAGAGTTTAATTACACCTCCACAAATTCCAGCTGAGCACAACACACTTAAGTAGGTGCAGGGAAGCCCTAACAGCAGCTTTTGTGCAATAGGTTGAATAGATGGGTGGTGGGTGGTTGTACAGTAGTGGGTTGTGTGAGACAGAAATCACTTTCTTAGCTTGATATATTGGGTTAATACTGTACACAGGTTAAGAACGTTGTGGGAACTGGTTGTGCCTTACAGAGGTTGCCTTGCAACCGGAGAAAGAGACAGAAGAGGTGACTTTTGTGATTTCCCCTTTCCCCTACAACTTCTACTGTATTTCCCGAAAATAAGACTGGGTCTTATATTAATTTTCGGTTCAAAAGACACATTAGGGCTTATTTTCCAGCTAAGTCTTATTTTGGTGAAAATACAGCACTAATTGCATCTGTCTGGCTTATGGTCTTAACTGGGGCTTATTTTTGGGGTAGGGCTTATATTACGAGCATTCTGAAAAATCATACGAGGGCTTATTTTCCGGATAGGTCTTATTTTTGAGGAAACAAGGTATAGGCAAATATTCTCTGCATAGCAGATTTGATCTGCAGTATAATAAGAGAAAATTTGTGCTTGGCTACACCATGGACTAAAAATATCCTAGTTTAGAATTTTGCAAATGCAGTACAGGACATGCTTCTCTTAGACAGCTACTTGCATAATATAGAGGGGGAAAGAGATTATGCAACTATTCTTCTCCCACCCTTTCAACATTCCTGCAGCCTTTGCAAGGGCTTTTTCCCACTTACCAATACATTCTTTTACACTTAAAACACGAGTTTTACCCTTGGTTAAAGGAAAGACTCTTTAGATTATTAAGGTTTTAGATAATCTGATCTGATTCAGATGGGTTGCCACTTTCTGAAAAAGTCAGGGAAATGGAAATTGGTCAGGAAGCCAGGAGATTGGTCTGATGTCAGAAAAAGTCAGGGAAATTGTGATTAGGATATATTCAAGAAGGATTTTTGACCTGCTGCTACAAGAGCATGATCTTAATGATGCCCTTTTTTCAGCTCTAGCAATCAGCCTAATGTGCTTGTTGAGCTCTGTCCCTGCATGATTTTCAAGGTCTGCCTGTAGCATTTGCAAAGCAAGGATAGTCTAAAGGTTAGGTCGGAATTTGCTCCATTTCAGAAAAACCCGCGCGGAATTTGCACCCAGTTAAAGTCCCACATAGCGGTACAAAAAATAAACAGGCGCGCTCCCTCCCATAGCAAGACGGCCAAGCGCTTCAGTTGGCCACAAACCCTCTCTAGCTTTGCAATTAAGCCCTGCGTACCCCTCGGGCTCTCTACATTTACTGCGTCAGCTCCCCAACTTCGCCACTCGCGCCTCCACCCGCCTCCCCGACGTTTCCCCACGCGTGAGGTATTCGCGAGGTTTTTTTTTCTCCCCTGCGACTGATCACGCATGCGCATTGCGGTTTCAGCCGCCCCACCAGCCCGAGCCCCTGGCTTGATTGCAAGGCTGGCGGCGGCCCCCCTGGCGTCTCTACCCCGTCCCACGCGGGGAGGGTGTCTGTATACCTATAGGACCTCGGAACCGCAGCCGGGGCGGCAGAGGGGGAGAAGTGCGAGAAGAGGTGCCGCAACCGCCCGAGCGCTGCCACGCCTGCCGGTCGAGCCATCTTACGTCTTCCCGTCTCTCTCCGGCGGCCCCGCCTTCCCGACGCTCGAGCGGCTCCCAGGGCAAGTAGTTGCCAGGGGTCGGAGTCCCAGGCGGACTTCCCCCCCCCTTCCGCTCAAGCAAGGAGAGCACTCCCACCCATTCCCGCAATCTCGTTTCCGATCCTCTTTGGAAAGTTGCAGGGATAAACTTGGGATAGAGCCAAAGGGAAAAAAGTCTACACGAGTGTGTTTATTCAACAAATGTATAAGGCCGCTCAACGCGCTCTCTCTCCCTCCCCCTTTTTTCTCTTTCCCCCTTTCTCTCCCCCTTACTTTCTCTCTATCTCTCGTTCTCCCCCTCGTTCTCTCCCTTTCTCTCGTTCTCTCTGTCCCCTTCATTTTCTCTCTCGTTCTCTATCTTTTCTTTTTCTTTCTATCTCCCCTTTCTCTTATTCTTGATCTACCCACCTTCTTTTTCTCTCGTTCTCTCTTCTCTCTCGTTCTCTCCCCACTTGCTTTCTCTCGCCCCCATCTTTTCTCTTCCATTCTCATCTCCCTTTTTTTCATTTTTTCTCTCCCTTCCCTTTTTCTCTCTCCCTTCTTTCTTTTTCTCTCTTTTCTTTTTCTCATTCTTTTTCTCTTGTTCTCTCCCTTTCTCTCATTCTTTCCCCTTTTCTTTCACCCCCTTTCTCATTCTCTCTCTCTCTCTCTCTCTCTCTCACACACACACACATACTCTTTCTCTCTTGACTGGGCAGCTGACAACTGAAAAGTCCATAACATAAAAACCATTCCTCCCTCCCCTGAGGGCCTAATGACATGGGACTTTGGAATTTGTTAGTTGACATAGCTACTTTGTATTTTAAGCATAGTTACCTTGTATTTTCTCCTTGGATTGCTGCCTTGTCTTGACAAAGGGGCTTGCGTAACTTCGTGATACTATGAGATATGCCGTGAAGGGCCATCCAAGATGTCATAGTTGAGAGTTCTGACAAAACGTGATCCACCGAGGAAGGAAATGGCAACCCACTCCAGTATCCTGGCCAAGAAAGCCCCATGGACAGTTTTGGAAGGAAAAAAGTTATGATGCCGGAAGATGAGCCCCTCAGGTCGGAAGGCGTCCAACATGTTACTGGGAAAAAGCAGAGGGCAATTGCAAGTAGCCCCAGAAAGAGTGAAGCGGCTGTGTCAAAGCCAAAAGGCTGCCTAGCTGTGGATGTGGCTTGTGGCGAAAGTAAAGTGTGATGCTGCAAAGAGCAACTCTGCACAGAAACGTGGAACGTGAGAGTCATGAATCGGTGCAAGTTAGATGTGGTCAAAACAGGAGATGACTAGACTGAACATCTACATACTGGGAATCAGCAAGTTAAAGTGGACTGGAATGGGTGAATTCAACTCAGATGACCACCAAATCTACTACTGTGGACAAGAATCCCTTTGAAGAAATGGAGTAGCCTTCATAGTTAATGAAAGAATGGGAAAAGCAGTACTGGGGTGCAATCTCACAAATGACAGAATAATCTCAATCTGAATCCAAGGCAAACCATTCAACATTACAACAATCCAAGTCTATGCTCCAACCACTACTGCCAAAGAGGCTAAAATAGAACAGTTCCTCGAAGACTTACAGCATCTCCTAGAAATAACTCCCCAAAAAGATGTCCTTCTCATTATAGGGGATTTGAATGCTAAAGTGAGAAGTCAAGAGAGAACTGGAATAACAGCCAGGTTTGGCCTTGGAGAACAAAATGAAGCAGGGCAAAAGCTAATGGAGTTCTGCCAAGAGAACACACTGGTAGTAGCAAATACCCTTTTCCAGCAACTCAAGAGGCGACACATGGACATCACCTGATGGTCAATACCGAAATCAGATTGACTACATATTCTGCAGCTAAAGATGGAGAAGCTCTATAAAGTCAGTAAAAACAAGATGTGGAGCTGATTGTGGCTCAGATCATGAGCTGCTTCTTGTAAAATTCAGGCTCAAATTGAAGAAAGTAGGGAAAACCACTAGACCACTCAGTTATGACCTAAGTCACATCCCCTGCAAATATATAATGGAGGTAACAAATAGATTTCAGGAACTGTACCAGTTAGATAGAGTGCCTGAAGAGCTCTGGATAGAGATTCGCAACATCATACAGGAGACAGCCGCTAAAATCATCCCAAAGAAAAGAAAAAGCAGAAATGCTAAGTGGCTGTCTGATGAGAAATAGCCAAGAAAAGAAGGGAAGCAAAAGGGAAAAGAGAAAGAGAAAAATACACCCAACTGAATGTTGAATTCCAAAGAAAAAAAAGGAGAGATAAAGAGACCTTCCTAAATGAACAATGTAAAGAAATAGAGAGAAATAATAGAATGAGAAGGACTAGAGATCTCTTCAGGAAAATCAGTGAGATCAAGGAATCATTCCAGGCAAAGATGGGCATGATAAAAGGCAAAAATGGCAGGGATCTAACAGATGCAGAGGAAATTAAGAAGAGATGGCAGGAATACACAGAAGAACTATACAAGAAAGACCTGAAGGTCCCTGATAGGTACAATGGCGTAATCGCTGACCTTGAGCCAGATATCCTGGAATGCGAAGTCAAGTGAACCTTAGAAAGCATTACTAACACCAAATCTAGCAGAGGTGATGGTATTCCGGCCAAGCTGTTGAAAAACTTAAAAGATGTTGCTGTTAAAGTGCTGCATTGCATATGGCAACAAACCTGGAAACCCCAACAATGGCTACAGGATTAGAAAAGATCAATTTACAGTCCAATCCCAAAGAAGGGCAACATCAAAGAGTGCTCAAACTACTGCACAATTGCACTTATCTCACATGCTAGCAAGATCATGTTCAAAATCCTACAGTCTAGACTTCAGCAGTATGTGAACTGAGAACTACCATAAGTAAAAGCAGGGTTTCGACGAGCAGAGGTACTAGAGATCAAATTGCCAACATTCGCTGGATTATGGAAAAAGCAAGGGAGTTCCAGAAAAATGTCTACTTCTGTTTCATTGACTTTGCTAAAGCTTTTGACTTCCTGATTAATTGTAACATTTCTGTTAATTTCACAAACCATGCCTCTATTTGAAAACGCACATCAAAACATGTACTAAATGTGTGACTAAAATGTCCTATTATTTAAAAAAAATAATATTAACAAATGCAAACACCATAGAAAATGCAGAACATTTTTAGAGATTCCCCTTTCTGCTCCCTCAAGATCTCAAACTGCCGTGGAAATGCAGGAAATAAATCTAAGACTGGAAAACATTAAAAAGTAAGATAAACTAGAAATAGCACTGTCTGTTTCTACTTACATTCTTTTCAATCTGGGTTTTTTTTCCTGTAAAAACAATGGATTTTCTCAAGCAACGATGGAGTCTGCCATTCTATCCTTGAATTAAAAGCAACTTTCAAGACATGCTACTTTTGTCCTAAGTTAAAGTGACTCTTAGCTATAAAAGGAGTAAATTCTTTAAAAAAAGAAAATAAAGTTGACATCTTTCTTTTGCAGGATTTGCTAGATTTTCACCCACACATAAGCATACAATAAGGTCCCTGGATTTAATAATTCATGGGCCATTAAACTTCCTTGATATGTTTTGCAGAAGAGGGATTAAGAGGAGGGGTTAGTTTTGCATGTCACAAACTCTCCTTACCAACATTCTGAAAAATATCATTTATAATCCCAAAGTCTTTTTTTTCTTTTTCTGAAATTGCTCAAATATTTCCCCTTTTGGGAATTCGAAGTGTCCCTTTTGGATTTTTTTTTTGAAGTTTTGATTAAAGCAAGAATTGGTAACAGTGATCCTGGGCATAAGCATTTTTCATGGCACAGCATTTCTGCAGAAGTCCCAATGTCCAATTGATGAGAAGCAACATTGCCTGCATAGATACTGTATTACAGGTAATCCTTGCTTATTGGTCATTAAATGAGGATTACTTGTAATACAGTATCTGTGCAGGCCTGTTGCTTCTCATCAATTGGGCATTGGGACTTCTGCAGAAATGCTGTGCCATGAAAAATGCTTATGCCCAGGACCACTGTTACCAGGATGCTGCAACTGGTTGTAAATGTGAGTCAGATGTCAAGCAACTGAAATGCAGTTACGTGATTGCAGTGAGTGGTAAGGTGCAATGTTTTACAATGATGTAAAACATTGTTTTGTTGTTTTCTGGCAGGAAAAAAGGGGGGAAAATCCTGCCCATTGGATATGGTGGATTTGTTTAATGATCACATGATTTGCTTAACAAACACATGATTTGCTTAATGATTTATGACTGTCATAAATCGAATTAGGTCATGTGGTGACCCACTAAACAACCGCCTTATGTCCAAAATCTGGACCCAGTTGTGGTTGTAACTCGAGAGCTACTTGTATGACTAATATTTCTTAAGATTTCTGGTCAGAATAAAAACTTTGGTGATATTGCGCTTACCTTACACATTTCCCCCCTTTAAACATCTCAATGCTTTTCCCGAGACAGAATCTGCAAATTGCTTGAACGCTTCAGTGTGGGTTGGTGATAGGCTTCCTGGCAGGTTAGCACAGGTGTGGTTTGTATTGCTGTAGAATTTTGCATATTGCAATAGCTGTGTTGGGAGAAGACCTTAGGAGTTGAGTAGGTCCAATGTCCCTTTGCAATAGGTCAGATTTCATGGACTTCTTTCCTCTCTTTTGTTTGTTTCTGTTCCGTGAGCCCCTTTGCCATATTCGAATACTCTATTTGCAGTTCTTGGAAATCTGTGCCTCGTTGCTACTGTTAACCGTGATATGCTCTAGGTCTCCCCCAGAACTTGTTCCAACTGTTCTCAGGGCCTCCGTTATTAATTATGCAGTTGAACAGCTTGTGCCAACTTTTTTTTTTAATCCTTATGGTTACATTCTGGAGACTATATATAAAAGAGAATGAAGTCAGCTTATTGGTATAGTTAACTAGCTGGAAATATTTTATTGAAGGTTTGGGGTGTGGGGGTGAGTCGGGGGTGTGTGTGAAAGGATACTCAGAGGTTTTAGAAACGGTGACTTCATTTAGCTTTTAATGGGAAGTAAAAGCCAGACTTAGGAAATGATAGGAGGGCGTTAATAGGAAGTTGGAGCTACAGGAGCTTAAGCTGAGCAGTTCTAAAGCGAGACTAGTCGACAGATGACATTAGAATCTCCCAGAGGAACTGGAGCGTTTATTGTTAATGGGCTAAAGCAGTCATTAGTATAACTCCAATGATGTCATTAAATTTGCATTGTATGCCAGGAATGATTTTTGTGTGTGTATGTATATGCCTTGTGTAAGAAGCCCCCCACCCTCTCCCTCTCCCTCTCTCTCCCCCTCCTCTCTGTAATATATATACTGGTGTGACAAAGGCCATTCCAGACTGCTGGCAAAACTGACAGGATAATCTGTTCCTCACTTTTTAAAAAGTCCTATATATAAAGGTACAAAAAAGTAGGCTAGAGCAGGGGTCCTCAAACTTTTTAATGAGGTAAAATGAACAAAAAAACCATCAAATATTTCTTTGAAGGGTGATTTGGATTATTGCCAAACATTAAACTCAACCCAGCACCATTTTTGTTCAGCGCCATTTGCTTCTGGAGCTCCTGTGTCAGAGAAAGAGATAGAGATGAGAGCAACTGAGCAAACACTGCTCTTTGGAGTGTTTGTATCAGAAGGGAAGAAATAAAATAAAAATAAAAATAAAAATAAATAAGAAATAAAAATCTCACGGTTTAGAAATATTTGGTAGAGATTTCAATCTCCGCTCTACAGACTTAAGAGGTGAAACGAACTAATGTTTTATTGACCCTATGAAATGTTTGTCATTTGCTCCTCATTAAAAAAAAAGCTGGAAGATTTATTCTTAAAGTCAAGAGGAGGGTAAATTAAAGCAAAGATAATTTTTAAGGGAAAAGATTAACCAGGCCAGTTCTTTTCTTAGGCCTTCTATGTTAAGATACTAGTCAGGATATCGTGTGATGGAAGCACTGTGTTTGTGTTTGAATGAACTGCCACTCATCATCATCATCATCACCACCATTTTAGCCATTGTCTACTCACTGCAGGATGAAGGCCTTTTCTGCATGTGTCCAACCCATACAGTTTTGAGCTTTATTTTGCCAATTGGGCCTGCAATATTTGCTGGTGTTATTGATCCATCTTGTTTTAGGTCTCTTTTGTGGATGTTTTTTATCAAGTGGAATCCACTCCATGGCTGCCTTGGTCCACCTGCCATCAGTTCTTGCTATGTGACCAGCCTATTTCCATTACAGTTCTTTTACTCTCTTGACGATACTTTTGTTGGTTCTTTCTCAGTACATAGTATATAGCGAAAGAATGATCTCTCTACATCCACAATATCCTGAACAGAGTCACTGTGTGATTGAGGTGGCATATAAGTTGATCAAACAAACAATTTCCTATGACTTGCCTGATTAGTAATGATGCAATTACAAAGTGAGGTAGAATCCAACATGACTTATTCTTGACAAATCCATGATGGATTCAAGTAACCAGTCCCTTTTAAAAAAAATAAACCGATTACTTAAGCATTTATACTAGAATTTTGTCTAGTGCTTATGATAAGTAGATTACAGATATTATGTAATTAAGTAATTCTTTAGTAGAATTTGGTTTCTTGTCTCCTCAATAGTCCTGGATACCTTCAAAATTGGCTCTAGAAGCCTAGAATTCTCAAGAGAGATTCTGAGGTTACAAGATAGATCTACAAAAGAAAGTGGAGATCTCATTCCAGCTAGAAATGGATTTTATTCATAGATTTTGGGATTTGTAGCTGTATAAAATGGGTTAAGTTTGATTTGTTAACTGGTATGATGTATGTATTTAGTTTTCAGAAAATCATTGACATGTGGGACTAATCAGCACCTCCTATGCAGAGTTTGACAAATAAATAACTTATGGAAGAACAAATAAAATTCTCCATGTTATGAGATATTTTTTTCAGGAAAAGTGGTATAAAATAAAGCATTCCTTTTTTAATCTACTAAGAGCTTGATACTTTAGCCCTCTTGTCTCTCCCTAGTTTTATGGACTCTTAAAAGCCTATATTTAGAAACAGAGTAATCTGTCTTCAAAAGATTTGTTTTCTCGGCATAAAAAGCCACCATTCTTCATCTTTCTTGTTCTGTCATGTCATGGAGATTTTTGTAAAGTTAAATATTGTTGTAAAAAATAAGTCCTAGATTACTAAAAAATAGCGTTGAGTCTTCTAGTGAGAATGCTCATTAGATTTACATACATATTTCTTATTCTTCATTTCAATGGCAGTTAATTTAACCCAACCAACAGAATGCGTAGGTCACCATCAGATTGCTCTCTGAGCACTGTTTCAAGATCAGTGATGCTATTTTACTAGACCCGTGTCTTCTGCTGATATGAAATCTGATTGGAGAGGCCAAGTGTTTCTCTGTACTGAAGTAGCTTCGCATTCTCAAAAGATAATCTGGAAACTTCCTAGATTCAAGGGGAAGGTGGAATTCTACTTAGTTAATAAATCTTTCGTATCTGCCTGAAATGGCCCTAGTCTAAACTGAAGGGCAAATGTGGAGCGGGATGTTCCATCCCTGTAATTAAGGACCACCAGGTGTCACTCGTCATAAGAGTCTAATTAGTTGTACTAGTGATGAACAAGATGGCCCAAATGATATGAATCCATGTAGCAATAGCAATAGCACTTAGACTTGTATTCCACTTTAGAGTGCTTTATAGCCCTCTTTAAGCAGTTTATAGAATCAGCGTATTGCCCTATAACAATCTGGGTCCTCATTTTAGCAATCTCGAAAGGATGAAAAGCGGAGTCAACTTTGAGCTGGTCAGGATCGAACTGCTGGCAGTCGGCAGAATTAGTCTGCAATACTGCATTCTAACCACTGCGCCACCACAGCTCTTATGTAGGACTGCTTCCTGTGTTCCAATTGCACAGATGGGATCTTTTTCAAGTTATAATTATTAGTTAGATCTCTGGAGTTGTGAAGTTCTGCTTTCCTGCTTTATGCTCTTCAAATCGACAAAAGTCTTAGTGACTGTGAGAATTATAGTGGTCTACCATTGTCTCTCTGGCCAAATTGTCCTCCTTTTTCTTCTTGAAGAAAGGACATTTGAGGTCATATAAGGGGTCCATGTGGTCTTTTGAGAGGAACTGGCAGAAAGAAGAGCCTTGTCTGAACTTGCCTCCAGATCAGAGTAGAGCATGGATCTGGAGAATTTGCATAGAGATGCCTGGGGCTGCTGCTTCAGCAATGCAATCAGGAAGAAGAAATTTCTAAAACAAATAATCAGAGCTTTAGCAAGTTTAAATGAATAAATGTTGCTGTTGAGCATTGACAGTTTTACATATGCAGCAAACTCAAAGAATGAATGTGATGCCTTTTACAAGGGATGGCATGACGGGCGGCCTTTAGGTCCCTTCTAGTAGATGATTGGTGGGCAGACTTCACAAGGCCCGTAACATGTTAATGAAAAAAGTTCCAAGGGGCAGCTATACTTCTCATGAGGACTAGCAGTGGGAATTTGTATGGTTCTCTTGCATATCATTATTATCCCCTATTCTGACATACATAGGAATTGTTTAATGTAGAAATGAGAGCAGAAAGTACCATATTACATCGATTATAAGATGCACCCTTACTTTTCTAAGATAGAAATAGAAATAGAAATAGATTTTCCTTTAAGTGCAGTGTAGTGCGGGAGGAGACAGAAGAGACCCAGAGGGGTTTCCTCCCAAGCTGGGGTGGACAGCTGGAGCACGGGGCTTGCCTGAAAGCTTAGCTGTTTGGCGGTGGTGAGCTGACCAAATGAAAGGGGGGAAAGGATAACCTCTCAGTTGAAAGTTTTAGACAGAACAGACTTTCAGCTCTCGAACAATGGCTTTAAGAGAACTGGGAAGGTTGCTCCAGCAACATTTTCCCAGGGTCCCCGCAAAACAGCCAGAGCCAATTGCGGGTCTCTACCAAGCGAAGGGTGGAAGCGGGGCCGTTGCCATGCTTGTGCGTCTCCCGAAGTGAAAGCCACTCGGGTGGTAGGCTCTTCCTTCTCCGGGCCTGGCCTATCCTGCCTTCCCTTTTTGCATTCTGCCAGCTGGGCCAGTGAGACATGCAGCAGATCGGAGGGATATGAAGGTCGGAGGGATGGTGCGAGGGGGAGATCAATTAATCAATCCTATTTAGATGACCTATCGTAGTAATCCGTCCTTCTCTAGTAAATCCAATTTTGCAGTCCTATGCATTCTATTCGGTTTGTCATATTATTCTAAGCTTTGCTTTTCTCTTAATCAAAGAAATAAATTTTTTTAATTAGATTTTTATACCGCCCTTCTCCTCACGGACTCAGGGCAGTGTACAGCAAATTAAAATAACACAATCACAAACA
>JANHFO010001549.1:182529-200225 GCA_032468095.1 Pareas carinatus
AATCTGATAGTTGTTTTGTATGTAGTCAATCCATCTTCTCCATTCTTGTATATATATCTCTTGAGAACAGTCTCTCAAATATGCTGAGATTTTGGCCATTTCTGCTAAGTTTGTTACTTTTAATCCAATTTATGATATTTCTTGCCACAGTTGTTAAGTGAACCACTGCAGTTGTTAAGTTAGTAGTTATTAAGTGAATCTGACTTCCCCGTTGACTTTGCTAGTAAAGGTGATAAAAAAAGTGATCCCATGACCCCAGGACACTGCAACCATCATGGGTCAGTTGCCAAGTATCTGAATTTTGAACACATGACCATATGGGGATGATGCAACGGTCATATGTATGAAAAATGGCCATGAGTCAATTCTTTCAGTGCCATTGTAACTTTGAATGGTCATTAAATAAGCTACTGTAAGTTGAGGACTATTTGTGCTACTCCACAGGTAGAATGTTCCATAGTCCTGAGTACATAAAAAATGGGGTTGTCTTCTCATTTCTTCCCCCTCACTTCATGTCAAAGCAGCATCGTTCTTGGTGACCTAACAGGATAGCAAACTCATTATGGATATGGCAGTCCTGAAGATAACCCACCAGCAGGCCTTGCAGGGGTTTATACATAATGACCAGAGCTATTAAAGGGAATCTGGAAGTCTGTTGGTTGCCAATGCAGTAAATAGGGGGTAGCATTTAGCAAAAGAGGCAAAGAAAGACATGGATCCGGTCCATAATAGGAACTCAACCAATCAAACAGTTTTTGAGATTTTGCTGATATTTCATCTGAACTTATTTCTCCTCAAACTATTTGTTTACTTATTGCTAACATTTATTGGCTTCCCATCATACCTCAGGGCAACTCTGGGTGTTTAAGAATCATATAAAATAAAGAGTGTATAGAGTTAAAAGACTAAATAAAATACGAAAAGCCAATACTGTTGACCAATTAAAAATGGGGTGGGTGGGAGCAGGATGAGGGGAGGAGGTGGGATCTGATGTTCAACTATCAACCATCTTCACTGTGATGCTTCCCCATTGGAGCCCCAAGTAAACTGGCAGAGCCATTACTTTAGGCTCTTACAGAAGGGCAGTAAGTTGGACCCAACCTCACTCCAGGAAAGGGGGCAGGATGCTTCAAAGGGCAGGTGCAATGGCAGAGAAGACCCTTCTCCTGGACCCTGCCAGCCAGAAAACTCGGGTCAACCAAACCTTGACAGGACTTTCACAGCTTCTCTGGTCTGGTAAGTACCATCATCTTATTGATGATACCTAAACTAAGTAGGTAGGGATCTTTCGCGGAAGATGATTGTGGATATTATTCTGACCTGATCAAGAGGATGTATTGAACAGCAAACTGGATGCTTCTCTTTTAAAACTGAAAGCAGCTTTAAGAAGCCACCATCAGCATCACCACGACCACTCTTGGTAGAAGGAAGGGCAGAGCTCCACCGTCTCAAACTGTTATGTGAGTGAGAGATTTTATATTTTCATTTTCTATTATGAAGTCCCATAAATCCTAGAAAATGTTTTTGCAATATGCAGGAAGAGGAAGATTTTCCCACCTACTTCCCACTACTGGAGCATCATTACTGCTGCATTTGGGAGTGGGGAATTTAGGCATTTCTCAGATTTAAAGTAAAGCTGGAGGAGAATTTGTTATTTTTAGTAAATAGTTCAACACCTTGAAGCTCGTATTCCCAAACTTGCTAGTGTAAGCTAACTCAACAACATCTTAGTTTCTGAGTCTCTCTCTTTCTCCACTTCTCTTCTGAGTGTCCATAAACCCAGCGTCTAAGATGGATGCCAAATTCTGTTTTAATTTGAATCCAGCTATTCAAGAAAATGTCCACTTATTTGTCGGAGATGGTCCTATCATGTCCTGGCTCAAATATATTATATTAATCACAGTAGCCTTTGGTAAGTTCATCTATACAGTTTGTACTTCTTTGTCCTTTCCCTCTGTTCCATAATTAATTCTAACTGTAGGTGAATACAGCAAATAAAAATGTTACTCTAACTGCTTTAGCAATTGATTATTTAAAATTGATGTGATGTTCCATGGGTTCAAGTCCATTTAGGAAATTTGTTTCCTTTCACTGAATTCTCTGAACGATGCCTCTTAGGTTCAGTTCTCTGTGTTCTCTCTTTCATGCTGAATAAGCAACTTTGGAAAGCAGTTTTTCTGTCACTCGGTGATTGATAGCAAGCACAACTTCCAAGCATTGCGGACTTTTCATTGACCTCTGCTAACTGTAGGTACTGGATTTTAATTCTAAGTCACGTCCTGCATCAGCAACTTCTTCAGAGCTTTGAATTAAATAATGGAAGCTGGTGCTGCCTACATTTAAGGCATTCTAATATAATTAGATTCCCTGTGTGAAGGATGTACATATTCATCAGGGTGGACAATATTTTGGCCTTTAAGCTTCCATGCAACACCAAATGGAAATTCAAAAGTTTTGTCTATGGAGCAGCCGGTATGATATAGCAGTGAAGATGTTGAATAAGGACCGGTGAGATCCAAGTTCAAGACCATTATCAACTGTGGATGTTCATGGTGTAATTTTGGACCATTATTTTTCTCAGGGTCCTTGTTGTCAAGAAAACCTGGGAGAGAGAGTGTTAAGTTCACCTTGATCTTCTGGAAAGGAACCAGGATATAAATGTAACCAGCAAATAAATGTCTATACATTCACAAACAATGTATTTGCCTATATACCTAGGTACATATAGACATAAACAGAGAGACAAACCAGGGATTTTCCCCTCCTGGGGACAGAAGAATATATTTTGTCCCTTGCTCCCACTCCAAACAGATTATGGGTGATCTGAGAACAGTCTGAGATGCCTCAGACCGGAAAGGAAAGCAGTGGGCTGAAAATGGCATCACCTTGAAGATCCCTCTTGAAATACAGATAGTCCTTGACTTACAACAGCTCATTTATTGGCCATTCAAAGTTACAATTCCACTAAAAAAAGTGACTTATGACCATTTCCCACACTTACAACCATTACATAAGATAAGATAAATCTTTACCGTCATTTTACTGCGGGCAAACAGCACACATCAAAAATGAAATTAAGTTGCCCTCTCTCAAAGTGAAACACATACATGACACACACCTAAAACATACTATAAACAACTTCGGGGAGAAGGGCGGTATAAAAATATAATTAAATAAATAAAATAAATAAAATAAAACATATTTGTATAGACCCACATGGTCATGGGATCAAAATTCAGATGCTTGGCAACTGACTCATATTTATGTCCCGGGGTCCTGTGATCCTTTTTTTGAAACCTTCTGACAAGCAGAGTCAACGGGAAAGTCAGATTCACGTCACGATTGTGTTGCCAACTTAACATCTGCAGTGATTCACTTAACGATTGTGACAAGAAAGGTCGCAAAATGGGGCAAAATTCTTTTAACCACTGTCTTCTTTAGCAACATAAATTTTGGGCTCAATTGTGGTTGTTAGTGGAGAACTACCTATAATTATTTTGCTACTGCTCTTAGATTTCTTCTTTCCACTCTACTATTTTCAACCCTGCATTGAGGAAATCAATGATATCCTACACTAGGATTGTTGAGAAGATGTTGCCCAACCAATAGAGACAAGGTCCATGCACCATGTACTGAAATGGGAAGGAGGAATAACCTTGAGGAATCGGAGAGGGAGCAAACAGACAGTGGTTAGGCAAAAGGAATCTGAACCCAAGCCAGATGTATAACCTGTGTCTCAGGCAAGGTCCGGCAGAGTTCTCACGAAGATAAAAGAAGGGAAAGAGAAAGCTCATTCAGACCTTCAAGATTCTGTTACCCTACCTTAATAATAAAAGGAATATAATTTGTGTGACTTTAGTTTCTTAATCTGGTCTACCGTGCCTTGCTGACATCTACATAGACTGTCCATACCTAGTGGCTAATATCACTGTGTGAATTGCAGGATTGAAGGATGTCATTAAAATCTCACCTAACTTCTTTGAAGTCAAATGCACTGATTCTTCAATGATGCTTCTTTTGATCTTGAAAATTACGTGCGGGGTGTGTGTGTGTGTCCCGTGTTGCAATTTTTAATGTGTGAAAGCAACATTCTTTTAGTGGAAGCGAATTGAACTTTGGGCACATAAATGTTGCCTTTAGCCTTGCGCCATGTGGAGTTTGTGTCAGCTGCTGTTGATTTACACTAAAAAGTACATTTTGACAAGGGATACTTGTCAAATCACTGTATCCCACCACTAACATATCACTGTGTCTCCTATGTCTTAAAAGAGATAGTCATGATTCTGTTATAGTAAAAACAGTGTTTGTGTGGGTACATCAGGGCAATAAAAATAATCAAAGGGTAATTTGCCTGTCTATTTTTTTTTTTGCTGAAACTTTGAGCTTTTTGAATCTGCTCTGATATATATATATATATAAATATAATTTTTTTCCCATAAAATAGTTGCATCATTTAATAATTGCATGCTACGAATAACACTATTAACATATGGAGGATTTATGCCAGACTAACCATGCTAACAATAGTGAAAAATTAAAGGATTAACTACAAAATTTAGTTGTAAAAAACATCACCTCATACACTTTGTCACATTTGCGGGCTGATTAATGTTGTGAGAAATGAAACTTGGCTAATTTTTTGTTAAGGTTTCCTAGTATTTGGGGGAAGAAAGATCATCATCTTGTTCTAGTCCCCCAGTGAAAACTTCCAGGAATTACATAAACTTCAGAACATTTAAAAAAGACAATACACACAACCAACAGATTTCAACCTCCTAAACCCAACGAAATTATTATTCTTTCATCCTGTATCAGGATGTGTATCACAGAATACTATGTTATCGGGGAACATTCTGTGGCCTGTGCAGATTACAATTTGGATAGGTAAACTAACTTGGTGTGATATCCTCTTTAAAACTCTGTGTTAGCTGAGTGAGGCAAGCTGTCGGGGTTTTTTTTCAGCTGTTCTTGCTCAAAATTGCCTCTTGGACAATGTGAGACCAATTTGGATGAGTTCTTGAGATACCAACGCTCTGTGAAGGACAAGGAGGAGAAGGAGGAACAATAAGCAAAATGGTGAATAACTTTTGTAAGAGCACTTACTTTTCTCAATATTCTGAATGTCACAATATCCAGAAATGTTTTGCCTGACTCAAGTTGAGAGCAGAATTATTGAGAAGAAGTAAAAAAAAACCTCTCTCTTCGACTCCCACCATCTTCACACGATATTGCCCTTCTGGCTGAAGATATCTCTGCCCGAGGCTTTATTAAATGTGAATATATATTTTTTGCTTTGTTTTTACTTTGCTTTGACTGGTCAGCTGCCAGTAAATAAGTCACCAAACCCTGGCTGAGTGTCATTTGATAGGAAAAGGCTGGAATCACAAGGAAGCCTTCTGTCTTTTAACAACAACAACAACAACAAAATTGCTGAGGTAAGCAGTGTCAGCCCCAGCTGCATCAACACGATGGCAAGAAGACAAATGAGAACTTTCACTGCTGGGTATATGGGGAAGAGAGAACCCACCGGGCTGAAAAGCCACTCCCTATTCCCGAAACAGCTGTCAAAGCTGAAACTGCCAGGGACTGCCTCTTAAAGGACCCCTTTTGATAAGAATCTCTCTCTCTCTCTCTCTCTCTCTCTCTCCTTCTCTCTCTCTCCAGCCTTTTCTTTCAGGATATAAACACTTTTGTAGCCACGCATCGCTCATTAGAGAGGTAGCTGGGAATTGAACCGCTGGCAGCATTCCAAGCTGCTGTGCTGGAGTTTACTACTGTAGGCCCAAACCTCGTCTTATGCTTATATGTACTTGACAAGATGAAAGTACTTTATGATTATGAATGTATCTTATGATTATAATCATAGTTTATTGTATGTATGTAGGTATAGAGCATGTGCACAGAAGACAAATTCCTTGTGTGTCCAGACACATTTGGACAATAGATTCTGATTCTGATTTTAATGCTGTTTAGGGCAATTGCATTTCCTAACCATGGATGGGAAACCTTCTGTTCCTCAGATTCTGCTGGACTGCAAAGTCCCAATTTGACCTGGTAGGTAGAGATTGGCAATACAATTTACCATGTTTTCCGAAAAATAAGACCAGGTCTTATGTTCATTTTTGCTCCAAAATACACACAAGGGCTTATTTTGAGGGTAGGGCTTATTTTTGCTGCTCCGTCTCCAGTTGCAACGAACGTCCTTCCGGTAAATGCGTCCGTCCGGCTGACAATCTTAAATAAGGTTTATTTTCAGGGTAGGGTTTATATTTACGAGCAGCCTGAAAAATCATGCTAGGACTTATTTTTGAGGTAGGTTTTATTTTGGGAGTAACAGGGTAGTAATTTCGCAATAGTGACGAGTCCCTGTGGCAGTCTGAGAGTAAGAAGATCCCTTCTGAAAATCCTAACCTGTTTTTCAGGTAGTCCTCGACCTATGACCGTTGCCGAGTAAGGTGGTTGTTAAGTGAATCGTGTCCAATTTTACCGCCTTTTCTGCCATGGTTATTAAGCAAGTCCCCACAGTTGTTAAGTGAGCCATGTGTTCATGAAATGAATCTGGCTCCCTCATTGACTTAGCTTGTCAGAAGCCTGGGGTGGGGAGGAAAGAGACACGGCCTGCTACTGTCAAACTAGGTGCCAGTTAACAAGGACCTGAATTTTATCACATGACCATGGGGCTACTGTGATGGTCATATGTTATAAGACTCTTTTTTTCCTTGGTCATAACTTTGAACTGTCACTAAATGGAGTTGAGGATTACTTGTATTTTTAAATCCACAAGGTTGGGGGAGAGAATGGGTGTTTATTTAAAACATTCTCTTAATTTACTCAAAGGCAGGCATACCTTTATTTTCACCTTGACTGTGCAATCATATAGGGTGTGCCCTACGGGCTTTAGTATTTATTCGTTCTCATAAACAAGCAAACATGCTAATTTCCCTCTTTTAGATGGTACAAGCCGAGATTAACTAAGCCACCACTCTTTTGTAATACTTCGGATAGGTGGTGATGACCCAAGCGACATTAAAGTACATTAAAGTACTGTAAAGTACGTTATGTACTTTATGATCATGAATCCACCTAATACTTACATGACATGAGTATACTTTATGATTATAAATGCATCTTATGATTGTCAGCACAGTTTGTCAACTATAGCCTGAATGTAAGTATGGACCATGTACACCAGAGACAAATTCCTTGTTAGAGTTAGGATCTATTTATTCGCCAAATGTGTCCAGACACACTTGGCGAATAAATAAATTCTAATTCTAATAAATTCTAATTCTAATTCTAAAATTCCAATTCTAATTAAGAGCTCTTGAAGGATCTTGCTACCATGAGATCTGAAGCTCTTGCCAAATTTGACAGGTCAGACCGGAGTCTCTTAACAGGAAAGGCGCGGTGGGTCGGTCAAAGTCAAACCCAATTCCATTCATTTGTTCAGGTCCACTGATCTAATAAAACCAAGGCAAGAAGGGATGAAGGCCAGGGGAGGCACGAGGGAGGAGGAATTTATCAGGGAAACAAGTCAGAGACAGGAGAAGCTATTGTACCCGCAGGGCCCGCCGGCTCCTTGTGCTTGTTGCCCAGGCAATGGCAGGGGAATTATGAGGAATGCTTGGAGACGGGAGTCTTCTTTTAGGCCTCAAAGATGGAGCAGAAGGGGGTGGATAGCTTTTGTCTCCCTGTTTCTTCTTTTTCTCTATATATTCAACAGATTAGACAGGCGGGTTGCTGTGGAGACCACACGGAGGAAGTCTCCAGCACACCTGCACCACAACAAGGAGTTCTGCCAACGAGGAGCTGCCGAGTCCTGGAGGCAATTTCTAGCTGTGGGAAACACAGAAGGGGGAAGAAGTGGGAGGAGGACAGAGAGAGGGAGTGGTACAGTGAGAACAAGAGAAATCGGGGCCTTTATCTTTCCAGGGCAACAGCCTCTTCCTTGTTTACAGGAGTCCATTTTGTGCAGGCGGGATCAGAGATGAGTCTCCAGTCCAAGCCTCGGCTATCAAACTTTGCTCTGCTTTTCATGGAAGCCCCTATATAGTGTGTACCCGTGCCAGCTGCAAACTGGGTTTAGGATAAAACAGAAAGTTAGTTCCTGTGGGGTGTGGGTGGAAGACATATGCCTACCATGATGACACTCCCAGAGCAGAATTTGCTTAATGTAGTTAATTGTGCCATGCAGGAAAGAGTGAGAGAATATAACTTGGTTCCAGCTAGGAGAAGGGAAGGCTTGATGAAAGCAGGAAAAATATAGAGAGTCCCCTAAAGGCAAACGTGCCACCGTGGAATGCTTTGGCATCCATCCAAATGTTACTCATGAATTGCTCAGCCCTGCACAGTGTCCTTGGCTCACCTTGCCTAGACAGTTCCTGCCTTTTAGCACACACACACACACACACACTCTCTCTCTCTCTCTCTCGCACACACATCCTCTTATTTCCTGCCTCCGCCACCCGGATTATTTCCATTGTCATCATTTTTCTTCCTCAACTGAAAGGCTTTGAAAAGAAGCCCCCATCCGGGAAACCCGTGCAGACATCCTACAGATCATTTATGCCACAGCTGGAGACCAAGTCGTTAATGTATTTTTGCATAATGCTTTATGCAGGTTTTATGGCTTCTTCCCATTCAATAATTCATCTAACTTAAGAGTTTCTCACCATTAGGATGGTTTGATCGGAGCCTGGGCTGTGGGCATCTTAATCGGTTGCTTCTAGGAAGATGAATGCCGTGGTAAGTGGAAAGCAGCAAGTCAAAAGCACATGAAAAAGCAGTGGGACAAGGAATGCAACTTTAGGAGGCCAACTCCCACACCGTTTTGGAGAAAATCTCAGCTCTTCTGCAGTAACCTTTAAGCAGTTTGGTTGCCCAACTGATCACTGATTTCCTTTTATCCTATTGCAAACCACCACTGAAGTCACTCTTCTTGTGATTTCAAGTAACAACATAAGATCTTTCCTGGAAGATAAAATCCCTTGCATTCCAATGGCAAGAGATAGGAATCTGCAATGGCATTTATCAGGCAACCTGAAAGTTCTATATCATCCAGATTTCTTTAACTTTCGTAATAAATATTGTATAAGAGAAAAAACTTCGAATAACACCAGAACTACAAATCATTTCATCATACCAGCTGTAAATAAGAATAGAAGACATCTTCTTTTCTATATGATGTTTCTATATGATGTTTCCTATAAACATCATTACAATCTTACATCATAACCCTTTTGAAACTTTCCAACCTCACAATGAACATATAAAAAGCCAGAACTGGCATTAAATATCATGGTGAACATCTCAGCATTTTGACAACTTTATGGTTAGGAGTAGATGCCAGTGGGTCAAGAGATGATAAAATGAGAAGCAATGATAAAACAAAAGGAAGCTACAGTTTATCTGGAGCAATAGCTGCTGTTTCTTGGCAATAACAACTCAGTAATGGAGGATAACAGGACAGCAAAGCACCCTGGGAAGCACCTAAAATAAAAAAGCTTCCATGTTCATCTGATCAGCACAGGAGTTTAGGATTTAAGTGGGTAATTTGCATTCTCATGATGTATTCTGGAGAAGTGAGGAGAAAAGCTGTTAGGTATGCTGGACTTTTCTGATTAACTCAAACTACTAATCTGAGAAGTAATTCTTAGGGTTAATTTACATATTCTTGGTATATTCTGAGAAGTGAACTGAGGTTATATTGATTGATAAGGAGGTGGAACTTTGCCTGGCTGTTCATCCTAATGCTTAGGAAGTGAATGCATTCATGTAATAAGTATCTTTGGTGCACCTTAGAAAATTAATGTCAGTCTCATTACTTTGGGTAGTATATTTTTTATCGAATCTAAGTACTGGCATGTAATGTCCATTGTACTTTTTAAATTAATGATAATATTTAGTTCTTCCCTGAAAAGCAGTTGTTCTGCGTCTCTAAACAATATAAATAAAAAAGCTTTTAAGGACTTATATTTCTCAGAAATCAAAATTACTTTTTAATTCAGGTACTCAAAAATAATAATAGAAATGTGGGAGTCTTTCTGACCAGCTCATGTAGATTATAAAGCTACTAGCTGTCTGTACCCATGCTCCGCTACGGGGATTACCAAGAAAATTGAATGTTGGGTAAGAAAATAGAAGCATGCAATTGAGGCCTCAGCCGGATTTCCGCCCCAATCCCCATTTTGTAATTTTCAGACCTGCTGCTCCTGTCTAGCCCCACACTCACCTGCCCTGCTGCTCCTCGCCCATTTGGAGATTAGAGTGCTGTAATTGTGCTCTCCCGAAAAATTCAAAATCAAACAACAGGTTGAGAAAGCTCTCCAATCAGGAGAAAGGTAACAAATGATGTTGGATATTTTGTCGAATCAGAACCCTCCACCCATTCGGAATTAAAATTTTAAAATAACTTGCTTAAAAATTAATATTTTGAAAAATCCTTTCCAGGTGAGTGCCTAGATGCCAAGATGAACCTATGTACCAACTTTCATGTTTGTAGCTTGTATAGTTTTCAAGATCTGATGATGAGTCAGTCAGTCAGTCAGTTTTTCGCATTTATATATAGAAATTAGCTCTACACTTCAAGCTCAACATATCCTACTTTGGACAGCATGATGTGGAGAAGCTATGTCTCTGGAAAAGGCTCTAAGGTTGAGAAAGAGGGAAGAACAAGGGTGTGTGTTTGTGCACTTAAGTACAATAATGATGAGTGTACTAGTGGGAGACCCGAAAAAAATGGCTAGGGTTAGATTGTCAGGGAGAAAATCTTTGAAAATCTATATCTTGCTGGCACATAATCAACCTGTACTGCTTATCTTTTTTCTCCACAGTGGTATATAGGGTGAGGTATCTCCAAAGATGAGGTTCTGGTAGTCTCTGGTAGCAAACATGTCTTGTGAACTCTTCTGTCAGAAGGTAAAGTAGATTTCATTTGCTTCAAGTGTCAGGTAGCAAGGGTTTTAAAGGAAGTCAGATTACGATGATTCTATTCCATTTGTCAATGGATGTACAATGTAAAGCTTACATGTTGTTCTCATTAACAAGTGTGATTTAGATGACCCTACACAAAGGTGAGTGCACAACTGATCAAGCATACTCAGTGAACATAAATATCTCAAATGAAAGAACAATAATTAATGGGGCTCAGTAAGGCCAGTCTTGGGGTCAGAAGTATGTAATGTTATCTTACTGAATATTTTTATTAGTGATCTGGATGAAGGGATTGATGGCTGCATGTCAAATAGCAAATTATACAATGCTGGGAGGTCTGATCAATATCTAGGAAAACAGAGTGAGATTGAAAGAAGAACAATGCGTCTTTTAACAAAGTGCATAAAATGTAGAACACACATATGAGACAGGAGATTCATGACTTGGGAAATTACATCTGAGAATGGCTCGGGCGTGTACCTTGCCCCCAAGCTGAATATGAGTCAGTTGCTAGAAGGGCTAACATAGTACTGGGATATATTACTATAAGAAGCACCATATCAAAGACAGTTGAAGCTATTATTTATCTCTGATTGGCATTGGTGAGAATGCACCTGGGATACTGTGTGCAATTCTGGGCACTGCTTTCCCAGGAGAACATTAACAGGTTAAAATAGGTTCAGATGAGGTCAGGTGAAGATGATTCAGGAATGTGCGGACATGCTCTCTGAGGAAAGGCTGAAGAAGGAACCTGGAATACTCAGTCTGAAGAAAAATATGTTTTGAGGCAGCCATGATTGCCATGTCCACATGCATATAGGGACGACAACCAAGAACTATTTTCCATGGTCCTAAAAACTAGAGCTAGGAATAATGGGTATAAATTTGCTGCTTACTAGATTTAAATACGAAGAATATTTTCTGTAGATGAGATCTGTACATCAGTGGAGCAGTCTGCCAATGGGTCTATAGGAGGTTTTTAAGAAGAGACAAGACAACCACTCAAAGCTCATTTAATTGGTTTTCTTGGAATGTTCCATAGGATTGGAGTCGATCAGTCTTTTTCAACATTAGCAACTGAAAGAGATGTGAACGTCAACTCCCAGAATTCCCAGCCCGCGTGCTGGCTGAGGAATTGAAGTCCACATTCCTTAAGATTTCAAGTTTGAGAAATACTTAACTAGGTGATCCCTCTGGTCATTTCCAACTCTGCAATTCTATGAAATGAATTGACAATTCTTGCTGGACAGGACAAGATAGAGTAGAGATTTTGCTCTCTTATGCAGATTGTCAGGTATTTGAGGGCAAAGTGCTTTATGCTAATATATAAAAGGCAATGCCAGCTAAATGAAGTCCAAAATTTTAATAGTAGAGAAGGACAGCCAAACTAGTGGTGTTTTTCCTCCTTCTTAATGCTCTGGGATTAGGCCCAGAGAGGAAAGCCAGATTCAATTTACCCATAGCTCCCAGTCTAGATATATTAAAATAGAGAGTTTTAAAAAGGGAGACTAAATAATAAATAGCTAAATTACTATAATGTGCTTTCTCCTATTTTGTGTCAATTTATAATATTTTCTCCCCAGTAAAACTTGAACTTTAGGATAGAGGATAGCAAATGTCATCTAATATTGTGAGCTTAAATAGTACTCTATATTGTATACATGTTAAAATCAGTATCAGAAGTTCTAGCTCTGCTATATAAGATTACCTTTGAGGGAAGAGTCTTGGAAGTCCAACTACACTCTTAATCCACTATGCTGGCTGAGGAATTCTGGAAATTGAAGTCCACAAGCCTTAAAGGGACCAAGGTTGGAGACCTCTGTCTTAAATGACTAATGTTGACACATTGATAAATTTAAAAAAGAGAAGACAATTCCACCCTAGGAAAAGTAGAAATCTTGATCTTCCGCTTGAGTTGGGTTTCTGTATCTCAGCTGTAAAAATCTAAATGACTCCAAAATAACAACTCAGAATTACCTTTTTGTACTTCTTTGCTGTTCTTCGGAAACTGCTGGCTAGGCTGGATGTAGAGGTCAAGCGAGACCCTAGCTTGGAGTCCTTGTGCAGTCATAAGCAGCATAAATTTGACTTCTCTCAAAAGCCATGTAGTCTTATCTGGATGTTCTAAAGGGAAGGCAAGCACTCTGGTGAGATTCTTGTAACATAGGCGGTAGACAATAAAGTTACTGACTTGCTATTCATGAGTGACTCTAGTTCATGTATGTCCCGTGGGCTGGATATGGCCCATAGATTGCCTGTATTCGGCCCATGGGCCAGACAAGCTGGCGAGCAAGGCGCTCGCTAGAAGTGGGGGAGCAGTAAGGGTAGGGGCTCATCCGCCATGGAGGGGGACCATCGGCGACCTTGGTGGAATCGGCAGGGGCCGCGGTGGGAGTCTGCAGTGGGGTCTGGGGGAGTCTGTGGGGGGTCTGCAGGAGGGTCCTCGGGGATCACAGGGGACATGGGGAGTTAACAGAGGTCTCTGGGGGCGTGCAGGTGTAGGAGGGAGGGTGAGTCAAAGCAGTTGTGGCGACAGTGGCAGTGGCCTGCAATGAATTTGGGTCTGACACCCCTGCTCTAGTTCTTTGCATCAAACAGCTGTTATCTTGTGGTGTATCAGACATTTGCAATTCAGATGTGATTGGCCTAAACACAAACCAAAGAAGAAACATTCTTGCATCCTTGCAGGGAATAAGATAGGTTTTCTTTAAAAATGTTAAAACCAACTTCCCCTGCCAATTCAGGGGTAATTAAAATTAGTTGTTTTCAGTCTTACATTCGTATAGGAAAAGGGAAAGCACCAGAAGGAAATATGAATTGTCTTGAGATATTATAGTAATCTAGTGTTAAGTAAGCTTTCATAGAGGCCATTGCAGATTTTTATCTGATTGCTTTTAAAATAATGGATATGTACAGTCATTTTAAAATAAATGTTTCTTGAACTTGATCTTCAGATATAAAAATAGACTTTCAGAAGAGAGAGACAGAAAGAGAGAGACAGAGATAGAGATATGTTGAGTTACTCTCTTTTTTCACACACCCATATCAAGATCTATTTCTCTGACTACATATATTTACTTTCTGAAAAAAATATTGTTCATCCATTCTTGGACTTAGAAAATGGAATTTATTTTAATAACCTATCAGAAACTGGACAATCATTTGTTTGAAATGGTATAGGGAAGTGGTCGCCAACCTGTGGGCCCCGGCCCACTGGTGGGCCGCTAGAAGATCTAGGTGGGCCGCCAGGGGTAGGCTTGACCTCCAGGAGTGCCCTGAGTTTGGACAGCGCGGCACCTGGAGATCGACCAACGTTGTTTCTGGAGGTCCAGAGATCGGTTCGTGGGGCGCTCAAAAGCCTATAATTCAGCCTGTGGGCCAATCTCCAGTCCTCCGCAGATCGATATCTGGGCACCCATGGACCAATCTCCAGGTCTTTGGTTGACCTGTGGATCGATCTCTGGGCACACGTGGGCCAAATTATAGGCTTCCGGGCACCTCACGGGCCAATTTTCAGGCCTCTGGGCTTCTGGTGGATTGATCTCTGGGCACTCGTGGGGCGCTCGGAGGCCTGGAGATTGGCCCATGAGTGCCCAGAGATTGATCTGCTGGTTGCCCGGAGGGCTGGAGATTGGCCTGCGGGCCGAATTATAGGTTTCCGGGTGCTCTGTGGGCCAATTTCCAGGCCTCTGGGCTTCCTGCGGATCAATCTCTGGGCACCTGCGGCCGAATTATAGGCTTACGGGCACCCTATGGGTGCCCAGAGATGGATCCATGGGTTGCCCCGATGCCTGGAGATCAGCCCGCGGGGCACCTGAAAGCCTGTAATTCGCCCCGCAGGTGCCTGGAGGCCCACAGATCAATCCGCGCAGCAGGGGTTCCCAGAGCTCAGCTACTCCTATAGGTACTATTTAGTAGTACCTAAACAGTGTTTCCTAACCTTGCAATTTTAAGACATGTGGACTTCAACTCCCAGCAGCACAGGACACTATAAAGGAGGAAGGTTAATATCTAGAATTAAAGCATAAGCATATACAGTACAGCATGCCTCCAAACATTTTGGTTTAATTTGAATTAAAGAAGCAATGCCGAGTTCTGCTCTGGATTTGGAGAGTTTGCGTATTTTTCTCTGACTATCTTCATTCTGAAAAAGTTCCCTTTGAATGGGGAATTATTTTTTCTTTCTTTCTTTAGATTAATACCAATGTAGTAGAAAACAGAAATGAAGCCACAAGGTAGCTTAAAGCTTGGGGACTGTTTTGTAGGGACAAAAAAGCAGGACAAAACTATTACGATAAATAGCCAGTTTCTAAATCCCTGTGTACAGGTAGTCATCAACTTACAATGGCAATTGAGATCAGAATCGCTGTCGTTAAGTGATGTGGTCATAAAGTGAAAATGGGCAAGGGGGGTCAGTTGGGAAGAAAATTAATTCCAAGGACTGGTTGCAACCACAATTCAGTGCCATCATAACTTTACACAGTTGCTGAAATAATGGTTCTAAATCAAGGGCTACCTGTATATTAATTAAGTGATATCCTGTATAGGTAGTTCTCAACTTACAACAGTTTGTTTCATGTCCGTTCAAAGTTACAACTTCATTGAAAAAAGTCAAATGCTTGGCAACTGGTTCATATTTATGAAAAAAGTCACTTATGACCATTATAGTCTCCCCATGATCACGTAATCAAAATTCAGATGCTTGGGAACTGGTTCATATTTATGACCTTTGCTGATGGTGGTCATGTGATCCCATTCTAGCAAGCAGAATCAATGGGGAAGGCAGATTCACTTAACAACCCTATTGCTACCTTAACAACCGCAGAAATTCACTTAACAACTGTGGCAAAAAAGGTTGTAAAAGGGTACAAAACTCACTTAACGACTGTCTTGCTTAACAACAGAAAGCCTGGGCTCAGTTTTGGTCTTAAGTCAAGGACTGCCTGTACACAGTTTCAGTATGGATTGGAATAGCCATATATTGTCTCTAAAATAAAATTAGCAGAATTGCATGAGTTATGCAATATACTTTGAATCTTAAAAGAAGGAGACCCGGGTAGTGGCTTCTACCCTAAGAACAAAGCAAATATATTTAGGCTGCTCACGTCATACAACGGAGTGTTAAGCAGCAGGTGAAGTTGAAGTTGCCAGGGTTAGACCCACTCCCCTTAAGGGGTTATTTCAAATGGAATTATCTCTTCAAATAACCCATGGAAGGCATCAAGGGATGAGCTTTATTTCCTCTTCCTTTTGATTTCCTATTGGAACCGTTTGTCTATCTTTATTAAAGAAACAGAGGACAAATCAGGTATTACAGGAAATGAAGTGGAGAAGAAATTGTCCTATGTTGACAGGGTATTGTGCTATTTATCCAAAACTTGGAACTTATCATTATATGAAAAAATATAGTTTGACTGGCCATGGGGGAATTGCAAAACAAACATTACTTCTTACTGTTGGAAAGCCTGCATGAATTTAGATTTGCAATCTTGAATTACAAACTGGAGGTGGCTCCTTTCTAACACAATGGAAAAAGGGATAAATATTATTTTTTGAGGACACATTTTAATGATTTGCTTAAAACTAGGCTGAATGAGTTCTTCCATACAACATAATAAATTGTTTCTGTTTCCTTCTGTTGTATTTTTTTTTGCTGTTTCTTTAGTTTGTCATCTTCTCTTTCCTTTTTTTTGTGTTTCTGGGATTTTAGAACAAATAATAAAAAGAAAAGCCGCCAACAACTGTCCCTGAGTTAGTTAGCTCACTTTATTTAATTATAGGATCCTTCCTGGGTACATATTCATTCCTAAGTATGTATACTGGGAATAATCTAAAAAATTGTAAGGAAAAAAATAATGCAAAACCGTTACAAAGGTGATGGAACATCAACTTTTTACAAATTTGTCTAACACCAGGAAATCAACTTTGTCAACAATCCAGACACCCAATACAGTAGCATGGCATGAATAAAAGATAGGGATTATAGTGGCTAAAACATAATAATTTGAAGCACTTTAGTTGTAACCTAACTATGACTGGAACTGTGCATCTGGTTTTCAGATAGCTTTTCCAGCACATGAGTTTGCAGTACATAAGCAAGTGGGGTTCACCTCTGAATGATCTCATGTGTTGAATCCTGAATGTCTGCCTCCATTGAGCCTAAAGCAGCAGTCAGGAAGCCTATATTTAAAGAGAATTAGAGCCTGTGACTCGCTGTGGAGTTTACTGTAGTTTTACTAATAAAGAGTTGTTTTACCGGAGCATTGTGTCCAGCCTTTTGTGTCCAACTCAGGATCTTTCAGCTGGCGACAAAAGTGGGATTCTGAAAGGAGAAAGGACAACAGAAGTCAACATAAAACAATGACTTCTGGTGGCTCCGCAGACGCTGGAAGACGGATTTTTCGGGTCCGTCAGCCCTGTGATTGCATTAACCACTTTGACAGCTGAAAATCAGCTGTCTGGCAGCTGGAAACCTTTCCCCCGGGGAAAGAGGGAAAGGTGAGCGGCTAGATCCGGGTAGAGCTCCCCTAGGGCCCCTGAATTTAATTCTGGGGCTGAAAAGGTGAGAGCTCCCCAGGGAGATCTGGCAGAAGCTCCACATCCGGGACAATTCTGCTATAAGCAGAAGGAAGTGCACGACCATCTCTGAACAAGATCTTTTAAACCAAAGCTTACTGGAACAGATGGAGCACGAGCAGAATTTCTGGCAAGTACTTTTTCCTGAAACTTAGCTCAGTGGATAAAAAGTTTCCTTCTAAGAGGAA
>JANHFO010001549.1:203474-222652 GCA_032468095.1 Pareas carinatus
TGGCCTGGGGTGGAGATATACAGCTGAGTGTCATCAGCGTATTGATGGTACTCCACCCCAAAGCCACGGATGATCTCGCCCAGCGGCTTTACATAAATGTTCAACAGGAGAGGCGAGAGGACCGACCCCTGTGGCACCCCACATGTGAGATGCCGAGGAGTCGACCTCTGGCCTCCTGTCAACACTGACTGCATTCGGATGGAGAGGTAGGAGGAGAACCACCGTAAAATGGTGTCTCCCACTCCCAACCCCTCCAGCCGGTGCAGCAGCAACATAGTTGTTCTTTGCCACCCTGATCACGTAGGACTTGGTATGTGCCCCAACCAAGGCGCGATCGTATTCCGAGCGGTTTTTCCTTAGATTGGTCTCTAGACGTCTTCTCCAGCGTTTCATCTCCCTAAGCTCCTTGGAGAACCAGGAAGCGCAGGAGACTCATCGCCAGGTCAGAGGCTGCAAAGGCGCAACTCGATCTAGAGCCCCACCAACTGCCTTATGCTAGGCGACAGTGAGCTCCTCAACCGAGCCGTGGGACAGTACCTCAGGAAAAGGCCCAAGCTCCCTCTGAAACTTATCCGGGTCCATCAGGAGCCTGGGGCGGAACCATTTTATGTATTCCGCCTCCCTACAGCTCAGTGTAGTGGTGAGGAAGTCCAACCTGAGGAGATGATGATCAGACCATGACTGGGGTTCCATGACTATATCCCCTAACCTATGATCATCCAACCTATGTTCAGTGGAAATGCTTGCCACATCATTGGAAAAATTCTCAAGTGTCCATCAGATACTATCACAATCTGTAAGGCATGTGAAATGGTCCAAATTAACTAGCAATAGAAAAACCATTAATCATTGCTTAGATTCTTTTATAATTAAGCAAATCTTACCATCATGGTAGAACTTTGGGATGTTTTCAAACTTTCAATGTGGATAGCTGTTCCCCAAAGCTTTCAAATATCAAACAAGATAACTTATATTGTATAACATCTCCCAATTGCCTTTACTGGGAGATATTATCCAATATATAATATTATACAGACTTACTGGACAACTCAGTTCCTTCAATTAATGTAAGTAGAGTATTGGATTAGGTTATTGGAGAACAGAATAGGAGGGAAGAAATTGATTACAGATAATCCTTGACTTATGACTGGTTGCTTAGTGATCATTCAAAGTTACGACAGATCTCCCCAGAGATACTTATCATTCGACTTTAAAGTTCCAATGGCCATTTGCCTCCCCCATGATCACTAATTGTACTTTGCACACTTGCACATTTACAGTCTTTTGTAGTCCTGTGATCACATGACTGCAGTTTCAATTTTTTTGCCAGAAACTATATGTTCATTTGAAAGAATAGTGAAAAACGATTTTAAACTGAGAAAATTAGTAAAATTGTAGCCTAGAAGTTGTGTGGAACTCACATTTTTGAACCACATAATGAAATATATGCCAGTCTTGCTTATTCTATAGATTCTGTCATAATGTTATGCCCTTTGGCAAAGTAGGATGGGACTCAGACATGACCTAATATCACCTATACTCAACTGGATCCAAGATTTTGAGAACTGAGCTCAATAATTGCCATGCAAATTCCTTCCCAATAATCACACCCTCTCTGTTTATCTTGTACTTCTTCATCTTGTAGATGAATTTGGGGACATCTGTATGAAGGGATCGTTGACCTTTCTCACTACAGATTGGGAGCTGATTTAAATCTATTGTATGGAAATTAAACAACCTCTACAAAGTTCTATTAAAAACGTGTCCAGTTGAAGAAGAATTATTTATTTAGGTAAACCAAAATCATTTATTCATTCATTTATTATCCATTGATTATTCTTGACTCTCGGCATTCATTTTGCTCCCTTAGTATTAGAAAATATTTACCAATTTCACACCTTGTATCTGGAATAGGCTAATGTCTAAGAGATTACATTGGAAATTGGGAGTTTTCCTATTTGAATCTTGCTTCTGCCATGAAGTCACCAAGCAACTTTTCTCAACCAGCTGTGTGCAATATTGGTGATGGGGAATAATAATACTGCCTTACCTAAGGCTGTTGTAATGACCTTAATTTACTTTCTGACTCATTTGCATGTCATCTCAATCACCAAGGTAAATCTAGCAACCTACATGATGAGATTAAAACCACCATACAAGTAATAAAGATGACAAAACAGACACATAAACCATAGAATGGAGAGGACAATCAATTGAAGAAGATTTTAACAATCAGGAATAAGCTACCAGGGAGTAAACCACTTACTCCAGGTTCTGTAGGAAGGGCCAAATTTTTACAATTTTATGAAAGCCTTATAGTTTCAAGAACATATAAACCTTGGGTCCTATAGGGGTGCGTGTCTTTAAATACTTATTGTCACTATACTTATACTAATTAATCTCATCATCCAAGCGATGGTTTGATTTATCACCCCTTACCTTTCTTCTTCCATTTTATCCTCCAGTTTAGTGCTTCATGTCACTGCTTGGGAATTTAAATGAGTTATGAAAACACAGGTTTAAAAAGTGCCTTCTCAAGTTTCTGAGCCGTCCTTTTGAACGGCACCACATTTTCCTTTGGTATTCTAAGAGTGCCCAGCTTCTAAAGAGTCTAAACAGAAAAGAAGCCCCTTTAATGCAGAAGGCTTCTCTTGGCCTGCCATCTGCTGAGAAAACGTGAAGTTCCGAGGCTACCACGGAGAAAAACGGCATTATGGTTTTATGGGCCCTGGTCCTGCCATTTGAATAATAAAAGAACACCAAGCCCCCAGAACACTTTGATTCCAGTGAGCAGAAATGACCGCATCTTAGGCTAAGCCACAATTTGGGCAATTTACTATCATTTTCGAAGGCAAATGTGAGCGATCGAGAGAAAGTCCTTGTATTGAGCTGGATGTGCCAGCGGATAAACGCTTGGCACTTTCAAAGCTGCATTGCGGGGAAGCGTTTAGCTGTTCACTCCTGCCAGCTGATGTCTCTCTAAGCTCCATTGCCAAGAAGCCGAAAACTGGAAGCAGGTGCAAGGCTGGAGGAACTGAATGTGGCCAGGGGGTGGGTGGTTTGGGGTGGAAGGAAGAAAAGAACAAGAACAGAAGTTTGTTTGTTTAAAATTCTGTGGCCTTCATTAAGGTTGAAACAATGGTTTACTTTAAACTTGGAGAATATTTCTCGTCTGATAGATGACTGCAACAAACCCAATCTGACAATCAATTGCATTTATCCCCTGGACTGGAATCCTTGCCCCCTCCCCACTCCCTCCCTCCACATCCCCCTTTCTGCAGAGCTGCCGACTGCCTAACAGAATGTGTTCTGCTGACTATTATAACAGCTTTGCTTCAGGAGGCAGAGAGCATCTGCTTCTTAATGGGCTCCCATCATCCCCCCACCATCACACTATTATTTGGAAACATCCACCTCCCTCAGCCCAGGGCCTGGGAAAAGCGTCTCTTCCTCGACCAGTTCGGCCTCTTTCCCGTGCCATGTCACCAGTTCAGGCATTGTAGTATGCTGCCTCCTGATAAAACAGAAGGGAAGCGTCAGTAATGCCAAGAATTTACATTCCCCTCAGCCTCTCAAAATGAGCTGCAGCCAAAAGACTTCTCTGCCTGCTTTTCAATCCTCTGTTAAAATGGCACCTATTCAGGGGAGGAAGGAAGGGACAGGTAATGAGAGAGAGAGACCTGTGATCCTACAAATAAAGAGACAGGGCACCTGGGACCTGCATGCCAGTGTTGCAATAAGATTTATGGTGCTGCTGTCAGACACGCCTTCCTCCAGAATAGTTTACTGAATCCAGATTTCAACTCTGGCAGCCATATTTAGTGGGCACTAATCACTAAATGTGATTCAACAGCACCATCAGTGAGGTTCTTCCTTGTCAAGTTTCTTTCCTAAAGCTTACTTGTAGTTCTGTAACTACACTTGTTGCCAGAGGCTGCAAAAGCTAAATCCCCAGGAAAGATCTCAAGCCAAATGCAATTACCATATAGCTAACACTTGAATAGGGCGATGGGATGTATGGTAGGCTTGAGTCTGCTAATGTCTCTTTCCTAGGCATTCAGATCTACAGAATTTGAGATATTAAATTAGATGTAAATATATAGTACTTTGCGTTGCCAGCATCTCTAAACTGCATCCATCAAAGGGATTTGATTAGAAAAGGCAATCTACAGAAATGATCATCAGTCACTCATAAGTCCATTCATCCAATGTTATTTAGCACAGAGGTCTCCAACCTTGGTCCCTCTTTAAGACTTGTGGACTTCAATTTCCAGAATTGAAGCTATGGTGGCTGAGGAATTCTGGGAGTTGAAGTCCACAAGCCTAAAAGGGACCAAAGTTGGAGACCTCTGATTTAATAGATATTTCTTGTCAACCCTTCAAGGTGGACCAGATTATGAAACCGAACTTATGTAGGACAACCCTTTTTTTTAATGCCCAGAATTTAGCTCTTTTATCTGATCATAATCTTGGTAGCAGCTCTTCCTCAAGTTCCTGTAGATCATCTCCGTTGCCCTCTACACTTCTTCAGTGGCCATTAGATTTTGTCTATGTATCCCAGAGTCTTGATTTTGATAACTGAATGAAGAGAGACTTTTACTTTGGTGATTAAGCGCTTTGTGTGTTTATTGTTTGGGGGCATTCTGAATACACTTCACCTAAGAACTTTGAGGTTCCATTTGGGTAGCAAAATCCTGAAGGACAGCGAGAGAGAGAATTCCTCACATTATTGTAGCCATCGCCATCAGAATTCGCTGTCTGGGAGGAAATTCTTGTCTTTTTGACAGAGTTAGAAACTGAGAACCTTGTTTTGAAATGCAGAGATTTCTTCAGTTATCCAAACAAACCCCAAGACACAGCTTCCTTCTCACCTTTTTGGTGAGCACATGGTGCTCCACAGTTTGGAAAGGATTATGGCGTTGGGACAAGAGAGAAAAAAAATCCTGTTCTCAGTCTTTTATAAATGACCTTTTTGTGTTCTTCAACATGTCAAGTGTTTAACAATACAGGATTTACCACAAACAGAATAGTAACAGATGGGGAAGAATGTTGAATTGTAACAATTTCCTTTTTGTATTTTTCTAACTTTGGAAAGAGAAGGTTTTTAACTTAAAATAACTTTTTTGGAGGGGGAAAAATATGTTGGCCTTGGCATCGATTACTGCTTAAAAGAAAAATATTACCTCCTTTGTAACACACCACATTTGAAGGTCACACAATCAGTAATGTGCAACTTTTTAGAGGCCCTTTTCGAAAGACTGAGGCTTGAGAGGTATGTAAATGTCTGCTTGTCTTTTTCATAGAAGGAAATGCCTTTCAAAATCTTATTTATTAGATCTGATTCCCTTGGCTTTGATCAGCCCTCCTTTGGTTTAAGGGCGGAATCGATGATGACTTAAGACTGGTTGGTGTAACAACTTAATGACTACGGTTCCAATCTCTGTTGACTTGTGTTTTTCTCAGCTTATCGGGAATGCTTTACTAAACCTTGAAACAAACTCCAGAAATCAAGTCTGAGAAATTAGGCTTTCAGAAGAATTTATCATATTTAGAATTACTACAGTTCCCCTGATAAAACTGAGTTTTCTCACTTCAGGTTTTTGTCACCTCACATGATGCTAGAATGAGAAATAATCCTATTTCTTTTGCCACTGAATCCCACTATCAAGCAGAAATAGGAGTAAGAGTAGGCTTTGTCTAATGTTATTTCTTTTAACATTGCTTCAAGGTAAACCTTTTTGGCTGAATGACAGAGTTCTAATGAGACACTTCATATTTAGTGTTTAATCCATATCCTTGTCAGCAAATGGGATGGGTTCCCTTTCAATGCTATCGTTCATGATCACTGATCTAGTGCCGCCATAATTCATCTGATTTTGTTTCATGACACCGGAAAGCATTTGAAATACTAAGCAATTTGCCAGGGTGTATTTTTGTCTGTGGATGGATGCAAGTGGTTAAAAGCTCCAAACAATGAAGCTTCCAACAGTATGTATCAGCAAAGTACGAAGACCAGTAATATAGTAATGAAACTGCTAATGGAATAGGTTTTCTACAAATGAACTGTCTACCAAGCATACTAATAAGAAAGCAAATAATATACTTGTAAAAAAAAGAGGTAACATAGCCAGGTCCTATTCAATGAAACTTTTGGTACAGAAAGACTTATGTCATCAAACTTTGAATTTTGCACATTTTATGCACTACAATTGCTGTAAAGAAGATCAGAAGCTGGTCTTTTATATCTTTTTATTTTCTTCTGTCTCTTTTCCTTCTTATTTTCATTTTATTAATTTATTTATTTTAAAATTGGTACTGTTTTTATTCTGTAAAAAATTAATTAAAGAATTTTGTTCATTTTGAACATTAAGCAAATAGAATCATCTATATTATAGATGAGGAGTTAGTAGCTTTTTCATGACTGACTCTATAGTCTTAATGACCTAGTTTCTACTGTAAACATATTGATTATTGTGTGTTGCTTGTGAAGAAATTTTAAAATAATTGTGTCAAAGGTCCTTTAGCTAAAAAAATAATCTTTGGACAAATAAAATCCCAGTTTGTCCTTTTCTTGAATGGGAATCATTTTGCACTATCCTTTGAAAGGAGTTGTGGATATAGCACCTGACTAAAAATGCATAAAAGTCTAGTGTCTATTAATTTTACGCAAACCTGGTTTTTAAAAAATGTTTGCATTGTAGTAGAGTGACTTTATTATTTTTGCCCACCTTTTCAAGAGATGCCACTGCCTTTTACCATAAGGTAGTATTTAACTTCCTCTGTTTATAATATGGTTTGGAAAGAACAATAGGTCATAGTGTAGCATGTTCATGCAAGTAAGACTAGCATCCTTTGTATAATTAGTTTAACACAACATGTGAAACTAGTTGAACAGTCAGTTGTATAATTATCAGTCGTTAATATGTTTTGCACTGGATGTTGAGTAGATCATGTATTCCATCATCTCTCTATCTCTCTCTCTCTTTGTATGTATGTTCCAGTAGAAGATGATTAATATATATAAAACTTTAATCCTTGAAACTAATTGCAACCAAACATTAGTAAACTTAATCATTGTGTCTTTTCCTCTTGTTATGACATTTCTTGTGTAGGCACCTGTTTTCTAATTTTTCACTAAGGTTTATGTGCATGAGTCTCCATGCATAGCAAGATAGAATACACGTACCCTTAAAGACAGAATCGCTTTGATGGTAGAAGATAAACATTGCAGTTTCCATTCCCTTTTGAGGTGCTAGGAAATGTTCTCAATGTACGACATGAGCACAGTATGAACTTTTTTCTGTGTTATTGTCAAAGCAATACCTAATAAGGAATCTGACAAGATAATGGACAATGCACTTTAGCGGTCTTCGATGGACTATTGTTATGGGAGAATTAACTGCATTTATCTGTTCGAACCAAAGCCTTATGACATCTTAAAGGCTAAGAAACATATTATAGAATAGACCAGTTCAGCACTTGGCAACTGTAGCTAAAGAATCCAAATCCTAATTTCCCATAGTTTTAAATTTAATTTCACATCTCTCTCTCTGTTCCCCCATGTTTTTCTAAAAATATGTCAGAAAGAGAAAGAGAATAAATAGTCCTAACTGTTTTGATTATGATTTCATCTGAGCCTTGGCAAATACCTTTTTTTTCCCTTTCCTCGTTACTTTCAAGGAAATTATATTAACTAATATTGTATTAAATATAATATAATTATATTAACCTTAACAGAAACAGATTGACTTCCTTAAGTCACAACTGATTTTTAAGGAGGTGCCTGAAACGTTACCCTTAGCCTGCATAAGTCTTTGTATATACACAAGTAGAATATTTCCTTTTCTTTTCTTGTCATGGGGTGGTGAAAAATAATTTTGCATCTGGAGCCAGGTTTTCTTTTAAGGAAATAAATTTTATCTATTTGAGGGAAAGAGTTTAAGGGAGTAGATTGTATTTAAAAGAAAGAGAAACAAAAAAAGAGCAACAATAGAAAATTGCTTGAAGTGGCAATAGCAGTTCGATTCTAACTGGCTTAAGGTTGACTCAGCCTTCCATCCTTCTGAGTTTAGTAAAATGAGAACCCAGATTGTTGGGGGCAATATGCCGACTGTGTAAACTGCTTAGAGAGTGCTGTAAAGCACTATTAAGCAGTATATAGGTCTAAATAATAAAATAATAATAATAATAGAGCTCCAATCCCTTAGGCTAGTGTTGCTAAACCTCAGCAACCTTTATATGTATGGACTTCAACTCCCAGAATTCTCCAGCCAGCTTGCTGTTAGAGGCAATTTATAACCCTTAGAATGTTCAAATGGAAATGCCACCCAGAGCTGGTTGTAAGACTGGTGGCTATATAAGTGGTTTAAATAAATAAATAGATGCCAGCGGTTGCAACAGAGGTTTTTTTTTCATTTCTGTGCTTTCACTTTGGCTTCCTACCAAAAGATAATATGACTATAATTCTGTACTTTTTGTACAAGGAGACTTGCTAATTTTGCATATCAAACATTCTGCAAAAATGCCTTCTTTTACCTTTATATGTTGAAAAGCTGATTTATTTCTGTTCTCACATCGTAGAATTTTATCAAGACCTGATGCTTGTTTGTAACATTTAAAAAATAACTCTTTGGGAGGGGGACCGAGTCCAAGGTATATTTAGTAACAAACAGAAATGCTATGGACAAAGCAAAGAATACAATCAGGATGTGTACATTTGAAAATCACATTTTTTGTTAGTGAAGATATATAGAAGTGGAGTCATATTTTCAGTAGAAGAGAAGCCAGAAAGAAATTTTTAAATGCTATTTCAAAACATCCCATTAATGAAAGTGACTATGTAAAATGAAAAAAACGCATTACATGACACGATTGCTATAAAAACTTTAAGCCAATGTAAATCCATAGTGTATACTCTCATATAAATGTGCAGTAACTTTCTTTTTCAAAAGATTCTGGCATTTGATTACTGACAGCTAGTATGTGTGATTACAACACACACAGGGTGTCATAGGATCTTTTCTGCAAGCACAAAACTAAAGGTTTGGATCTCACAATAAGTGTTGGTCCCAGTTTGATAGCTGCAGACTAAAATTTTAGCACCAATGCATTTGCTTGCATATGATTCACTCTATGTGTGTATAAATTATTAAGAATTTTAAACATAAAAGCTAACAAGAAATAATACAAAGTAAAAAGAAAAGAGAAAGAAGAACAAAAAGACAAAATTGATGTTGCTTCTGATTTCCTTCATAGCAAATACAATTACAAATGCAAAATTACCTCTTACTCTGTCATCTTTTTTCTCTTATCTGTTTTTTTCCTAATCAAACCAGTCATAAATTCATTTTTTTATTGTTTCACACAAAAAATAAGGAGTTTCCAGTCACCAATGACAAAAATTGCCTAATCAAGGAAAACAGTTTAGCCATTTGATCAAGCTCCATCATCTTCACCAGCTAAATAGTGGTGATGTTAATAATATTATTCAGAATCTTTATAAGATTTCTGTTTTTTTAATGATACAATGAACATAGTTTTATACAATTAATTAATTGCAACATGAACTGCAATAAGTATTGTAAATCTCCTGTTCATTTACTGATATTGTATTATTTCATCTGCTATGTTTCTCTTTGTCTTTTCCCTTTAGTAGCCATTTATTTCCCTCCCAATTTTTTAATAATAAATCAAAGTGGGAGGGACACAGCATTGATGTAGATGGAAGGCTGAAAGGAGAGAAGGTTAATCAAATGGCATTACTGAACAGATTTTTTTTCAGGAAAGGGGAAAAATTTGGATTTGATTCTCCCCCCCCCAGTTTAAATTCTCCTATTGACCAGCTAGAGGGAATCTTAATTGGTTCATGATTTTTCCAACCTGTTCTCAGCAAAGTGAACCTAACAGAAAAAAAGACAATTAATGGTACGTTTCAAATCAGTTTAGATTGAAAGCAATGGCAGGCCCTGAGTGATAATGATCTCTTATGAAAGTGCCCATGTTTTCCAGTATATAAGTGCAGTTTTTTAAAGACTGGATCGATAAAGAAATGAATTGGTGAATGACAGTTTTCATTGTATTCTATACTAATCAATTAAAAGTATTTAGAAAGGCAGATTCAACCAAGAATTTTAGCATGTGTGCTTCACATTCACATCACATGCAGTATTTTGTCAAACTTTGATGGAAGGCAAAAATCTTCCTATAATATAAGTGGGTTGCTATGCTAAACCTACAGGCTTAATGTGCAGAATTTTATACCATGTTGAAAATGATATGAATCTCGTAGAGTTATGAATTGCGGAACAGTACATCATTTTGCAGTGAAACTATCCTTTTATAGTTCCTCCAATTCAAGTTAAAAGTAGACATTTTATTTTGAAGTGTTTTTGTACTCATATTATTACAAGCATGTAATGGTAAATACAAATTAGTTAAAACAAGAGCTGTCAGCACTGATGACTTAATCCACGTTTTCTTAAAAGCCAGCAATATGTCTCAACTCAGAAGAGAACTAGATTTTTCCCTTTTTTTATACGGAAAAGGATTAAATAATGGTTCCAAGAGCTGTCATATCCAAAATTGTTTTTGGCTCTTCCTTAGCCACGAAAAGGCCAGCCAAACCAATTTCATTCATATTTTATTTTAATAAGACCCAAACAACAACAAGCAAATCACTTTGAGGCTCAAAACCCAGAAAAGCTTCTTAAAATTCCCATTAAATGGGAAATACTGATTTGAAATAAACAAAATACAGTTTGGTTTAACTATACACTCCATTGGGAATTTATTTATTTGTTAATCAAATCTGTATAGGCACCCATCTTACAAAAGCGACTGTTGGGCAGCGCAAAACAATTGAATAAAAACACAAATATAAAAATGACACCTATAAAAACATGTAAAAAAATCTACATTTTGTTCTGGGGACACCTCCCCTTCCCAGAATAAAATATTCTTTATTTCTAATATTAAAAAGAGGCAGAGTAGAATATTTCCCCAAAAGGAGAAGAGGAGAAACATTTTAAAAATAGAAAGCAGCCCCCAGTCTTCCTGCTACAGGAAGCAGCCTCTTTAGACTAGTCTTTAGGTATGGAGATTATTTTTTTTAGAAATATTTTTTATTATTTTCAACAACAAATAGAAGCAAGCACACAAAACAAAAAACATCACAATTCAATATTTCAATCAGCTTCCACAAACTGAATAAACATATTATCTATCATCCATCAATTCATTCATAAAACTTAACGCCTACTCCTTCCATCTTTCATTAAACATTTAAATAATCTCTCATTTTATAAAACATCCTTTCTAAATCATCACAAAAGAAAACAAAAAAAGAAAAAGTTAGCCTTTTCCTTTTAGTAATTCCAGCTTTATCCTAACAAACACAGCCATTTTTCAGTTATATAGATGTTCATATCAGTCATATCCTGATTTACCAGTCCTGGTCTAGATTGTAATTCAGTTTTGCTTCACTTTTACAATACTTATATTAAATTTAATTTTAAACATCCTAGATATTTCTCTTTCATATTATATCTCTGTTCTTTTAATCTTTCATCCAGTTCTTCATTGTTGTTCTTTACTTAAGCATTAAGTATATTCTCCTTTTGTAAAACATTCTATATTAATCACTACACAATATCAAACTTATCATTTTAGTCTATATGACATTTTTAGTTATGTGATTAATCACCTATAATTTGCCAGTAAGATTCTGGATTTTATGTTCAATTCCTCATTTACGATATTCATATCTGTCCAAATTTTTTCCATATCTTCCACATCTGAGTCTTTTATATCCAGTATTGTATCTGTATCTCTCAATCTCCTCCTCTTTTCCCTTCTTGTTTTCCTCGAAGCTCTCTCAAATCTTTCTGTTGGATTCTTTTATTGCTTTAAAAATGGTTTGTACATTCCTTCTCTTTGCTTGCTTCTTTGTCCAGCTGCACTTATCACACTCATACGGGTGGTTAATACTCTCTTTTTTAACTCCTTTCCTTGATCATCCTTTGAGATTTTGGATAATTCAATTTTCCCCTCTGAAATGTAATCACACCTCCAAAAATTTGCTGTTTTTCTTCTGTTCTTTCCAATTTTTCAATGTAATTATCATCCATACTACAATCTTTTCTTTAAATCCACCTTTTTCTTTGGCTTTAGTATATATCTGTCATACAGCTTTTGTAAAATCTCTTTAAAGTTAGTCTCTTGTAAGTCCATAAGTGTCATTAACATCTATTGAATACATTTTGCCATTTGTGTTGTCATTATTTTTCTTTTTGTCACAGTCCTTCTTTATACTTTCCTTATCTTACAGCAGGTTTAGGAGTTTCATTTCTTTGAAAGTCCAAATATTTACTTTCTTGTTTCAAAAAACAATTCACAGCTGCTTTCTCAAGTTCAGGTTTTCTCTCACTTTCACTTCCACCACTGGGTATTGTTTTAATTTTTATAAAAAAAAATCCACCTACACCTTAGGGATTTTTTTCAATATGATATGGCGGTAATATCATTTAAATTTTAGTATAGGTAAAAAGTTATTTTCTCCTTTCTAAACTCTTTATTTCAGTCCAATATTTTTTTATAATAAGTAACCCCTTCCGTCTTCAGTCACTATTTTTTCCCTTCTTTCGAGCATCAATTTCTCTTTAAATTTTCTTTTTAATCAAGTTGAATAGCCTTTTTAGAGTAGGAATTGAAAAACTCACCCTGGTGGCTAGATGTTGATTTCAGGCTTTTTTTTATGACTTGCTTCCAAGTTGCTCCATTTCTGCTTCACGGCTCGTCTGTGGCTAAACACTGCAATAAATGCAGCCCGGCTTCACAAATCTTTGAGGGGTCCCATCTCAGTCCCAGTGCTGTCGCCACCTCCCCTGAGACTGTGGCACATCCCCTTTCTTTGTTGCTTCTCCAGGGCAACTTTAGGGTCAGAACTGATCATGGAACCATCCTGATCTACAAGCCGTCAAACAGTTTGGCTTAGGAGCTCCCCGAACCTGTTGCTTTGCAGCTGTGCCATCTGCTGAAAGTCCCAGGTATGGAAATTTTTATTTATTCAGAAAACTAGGCCAGTCTATTCATAAACTCACAAAACACTTAAGATTTGTCTGTAGAGCCAGCCTTGACCCCTACATGACCCCCTAAGATTTTAACAACACCCATTAGAATAATTATTATTGTACAAGCAACTCAATCACAGAGCCCTAAAGAATGTATAAGAACCCACCTACTCCCAACTCGATTTTGTCACCTACCCCAGAAACTGTCACTGTTTGCTTCTAGCTACTAAATAAAATGGAGACCTCCTCTAATGCAGCTGCAGCCAATTAATTTCTTCAGCGTTTATTTCCTGACCTGGAACTGGACCAGATTTTTCTTCCAATAGAGCCATTTAATTTTGCCGTCAGCATTCCTATTTTTATTTCTTTGCCTTTATTTTAATGAAAAAATCTATGGGAACAAAATGATCAATAAAGTTTAATTCTTATTTTTGACCATATCCTTTTATTTTCTCGTACTTGTAAAGCCAGATTTGAGATCAGAATGAGAGGATGTTTTGGTTTTGCAATATGAATAACAGATTTCAAATTTGGACAATGGGGAAGATCTATTTAAACCTAGTTATTTAAGATTAAATAATGAATATGATCATTTTTTCTCCAGGATTAAATTTAAGTTAATAAATGTCAAGTTAATACATACATTGTCCTCATCCTTTTCTTTTAAATTGGTTCTAAAAAACTTTATGTGTATGGGAAGAAATTTGAAAACATTATTATAGCATGGATCCTCAGCACATATTTTTATTGTACACAGATGTTATAGTCTATAAATAGACCACAAATTTCTATGCTTAATGATAGCTAATGAATAAATAAGTTCGGTATCCTGTCTTATTATTCTATAATTAGAATGAATTGGACTTGATGCTATTAGTCCAATTACAGAAATTGCAATTTTAGGTTCTGTGCTTATTCTTTCCAGGAATTCCCAGGAATTTTTCACAATGGGTAAATTTGAAATAATCCCACTAATAAAGTAAATGAAATATGATTGAGAAAGCTAGTCTAGAATTCCTTAAATTATGGATTGAGATGAGTTCAAATCCATGGTTTATTTACATTTTGACAAACCTTCCTATATTTATTTCATCACATTTTGTTACATTTTTACATGGATTTCCAGAACATTTAATAATTTCTCATAATAATGACATGTCCATTTATTTTTATTGTACAAATTATAATTACCTGTTGGAAAAGGCGAAATTACCTTTCAACACTTTCTTTTTATTGATGGGTATTTGGTTTTCAACACAGGTCTGTTTTTAAGAAAATTAAGCAAGTTCATCTTTTTAAAATAAAAGTGTATTTATTTACTTAGTGCATGTATATCCTGCCACAGCCTGAATTGCCTCTTGGTAGTTTTTCACAAGAATCAACTCAATTCTTAGAAGGAATAATTTTAAAATCTTTTACAGAATTGTTAAAAAAGTTTTATTTTCCTCAAAGCTCTTCTTGCTAGTTTATTATTCTCCAGTTTTGTTATTCCTTCTTTTTTTTCACCAGAAACTATTCTTGCGGTTAGAAGTGATGGAGAAACTAAAATGTGGTTTTTAAGAAAGTTCATCTTTTAAAAATAAGAATGTATTTATTTACTTATTAGTCCGCCACAGCCTGAATTGTTTCTTGGTAGTTTGACATGTTGTTTTCATGATCTTTGAAATACGTGCTTACAATAGGATTTAGAGATGACTTTGGAGAAAATATGAAAGGGCTATTAAGGTGAGAAAGGAATGAATCATTAGGGAAGAACTTGATGAAACAATTACACAGTCTGAAGACTGTAGCAAACATGTGAAAGAAACTCAAAATAACCACATCTTGATTTTGTTTAGTATAAGATGGCCAGAGAAACACTTTCATGCTTAATATCAGTCTTTTGGGATGGGAACCGCCAAGAAACAGACTGTGTAGGAATCTCAGAAATGCTACTTTATTTCTACAGGGCTTAATAACAAAATTATGAAAGACTTTCCCATCTTCGTCCCATCTTGCAAGGGACAAAATTAAGGCAGTGTTATTTTCGGTTTCAATACCTTTCCCAAGGTCATTTCTGAGTTCCTTTATAGCACTTGAATTTACTGGCCAAGTAAATTAGTGAAGGGTCAGTTTAAGTAATATGAAATCTTATTCTAGATGGACTATCTGCTTATAAAGTTTGGACTTGTTACCTACTGTTTTCATATTTCAGACTTTTGTGATTTATAAAAAGTCTGGATAGAACAAAGCATGTACATTCTTTTTGGCTATATCCCTGTTAATTTGAATCTATCAAGACACCAACAACTGCATAGTCGAAAGAAGAGTTTTTCAGCAAAGAGGAGAGATTTTCAACTAATATGATTTTAAAGCATTTTTCTGTTTGTAACTTAATTTCAAGAGCCTTTTTTCTTTTACATTTTTATCATCAGTATTGTCAGATTACATTGTATTTTTAATACTGTTGTGGATATAATTTTTCTTTCTTTAATTCATTTGTTATAAGAAAATTTAAAAATTGAAGGTTAAATTTAGAATTCTTTCAATAAGCATTCTGAATCTTCAATAATAATAGCAAATTTTACTGAATTATATTCAGTTTGGTCTATTTTCTTGATCCCCTCCTTCACTTATTTTTCTCATATATTTGATGGTTATTATCAGTTTGTTATCAGAATAGAAATTTCCTTCCTTCCAAAGTAATGGACAATTTGAACCTCATCCTATGCTTATCAAAATTCTATTATTTATATATCATAGTTCTCTTTTTCCCTTTGTATTTGTGACATTCAAAGATATTCAAAGATTCACAATCTTTATTAGTCTTTTCAGATTCTACTCATTTCCCCTTCAACTTCTTTTTAATAGATGAAGAGAATTAAGGATGATACAGATGAAATGTAGAATACAGTTAATGCAATAATTTGTCTGTAACAAAAACAAAGTTAATTCCAATTAGTGCTTTACACTAAAATATTTTTCTAGATATAGAAAAATTGCATCTTATCCTGGATTTATAACTAAAGTAACAATATAACACTTCTGAAGTCTCTACCTTAAAGTATATTTTCCAGTTCTCTTTGACATCTCAAAATTGTACTGATAAATTTAGTCTTTTTTTGAAAATTGTCTCCATGGGACAATCATTAATACTAATTATACATGTACTACATACGATAAGTACCCTGTTGGGACAAGTCTATGTATTAATAAGGGACATGTAATTATATCCTATCAACAAAGGCTGGAAGTGTATCCAGTTAAATAAAAGAAGTTAATCCAGAATGGCATTACAAATTGAACGGAAGGTAAAGGCTAATTCTGGATAGTATGTAAAAGTTAGCGCATATACATTATTCTAAAAAGTAATGCAAAATTAATGTTATAATTAACTCTTCTTACAGGTGCTTTTTGTTTTAATGACATTTAGAGTCAATATCGAATCTATAAAGCAATTGTGAATTTACATAGTTTCTTCAAAAAAACTATCCTCCATTATAAAAGCAGTCTGTTTCCACCAAACAGGGTAACTCTCTATTCTGCCAGGGCCAAACAAAGAAGATAAGAGTCACTGGGAATTGGGCAACATATAAATGTAAATAATATGTTGATACCATATGACATTCTAGGTTTTTATGAAGAACTTGATGCATATGAAAGCCAAAACAGGCTAAAGAACTGCCAGCTGTGATTTCACATTATTGTATATACAATAACAATAATCAAAATCATCATCAGTCAGTTTGCAAAACGTAGCTTTATGTGAAACAGCTTAAATCCGGTGATGTTACCTTTAACAATATTAAACAACATCTGCTTATTTCAGGCCCTTGCGATTCCATCAGTGGTTAACAATGTCAAATCCAGTCTAAACATCTGGCTGATGGGTGACCAACAATAACAATAATAATAGTCCTGGATTTCCTTTATGCTAATACAGCATGGCTAATCACTGTTCCAGTGCATTCATCAAGCTACGATCATAGTTGAAGTTTGCAGCAATTTCCTAACCGCTTAAATAACCCAGTGCAGCACTGATACAGCAAGCAAAGAAATTTTTCAGAGGAATTTGAATGTTACAGTCATCATAATAGACTCCTCTGGTTGGACCACATTCTGTGAATATTTATTTGCCCTCAACCAATAAAATATCCTTTCTTACTATAATGCCATTCTGAGAAACACTCTTTTCTGAGATATATTATGGTTTAGATACCTGCTGAAAATGTTTTAATCATTTCATAAGATTGATGTCATATGATGAAACTGCTGCAATGCTTGCATCCTGGTTGTGGTACAGTAGTGGTTGTGGTACATTTGTAACACTGCTTTACACAATTTTTTGCCCGTTTAGTGCCATTAATGTATTTTACCTTCTGGCACTGCCTTGTGTGATAGACCCTCTCTATTTAAAGAAATGAACAATAAAAAATAGTAAGTTCTTTGGGGACTATTACATTAGATGGCCTAAATAACTGTGTGTATTACATCCATTAGTTAAACAAGAAAGGGTATTTGCTGTTCATTCCTGCAAACAATGTATTTTTTCTAATGCAGCAAATACTACAAAATGGTGCATTTAAAAAAGTCTGCCATCTTTTATAGTGTCTAAAGGAACCAGTTTAATCTAGTGATTAAGGCACCAGTCTAGAAACCAGGAGACTGTGAGTTCTAGTTCCATCTGAGGCATGAAAGCCAACTTGGGTTAGTCACTCTCCCTCACCCCACAGAACTGTTGTTGTGGGGAAAATAGAAGAAGGAAGGACTATTAGATGTGTTCACCACCTTGAGTTATTTACAAAAAAATAATAAAGGCCGGATAAAAATACAGAAATAAAAATAAGTATGGATCACTTCTGATCCAAAGTACACATTTGGGCATTCCCTTTCCAAACTATTGCTTCAATCAAACTTTAAAGCAAATGTAGTGTTGTAGTTTCACAAGCACCCCCGTTGGCGGGCTTTTCACAAGCCCGGGGAAAAGTAACAGAGCAATGACAGCTCTGCTCCTATTGGCTAAGGCGCGCCAAAGCGCGCCTACTATAAAAGCAGCTGCCGGGGAAGCCCCGGCTGCCGTGGTTTTGACAGTTCGTGAGTTTTGACAGTTTACACAGTTCCTTGTAATAAACGCAACCTGTTGAATTAACCAATGCCTCCAGCCTGTCTATTCTGCGATACTACAGTATGGAAAACTAAATTAACCAAATATTGAAAAAACAGTCCGTCAAATAATTGTCAATTGTGTTTTATTACATGTGATATATCTGATTTTGTTCCCTCTGAATTTCAGGATGTTTTTTCTCTCACACACACAAACCAGCACAGAACAAGCAATTACCTTTGCAGTGTGAGTCTACAGTGAGAACAGCAGTTTACAAATTGAAATGCTGGGAGTAAAATGAGATGAAATCTATACCAAAGCAGATTATTGCAATCAGTAACCACACCTCTCTCACCATATGAGATAAATGTTTGTCTCTACAGAAAATTGAACTATAAAAATAATCCTACCACAAAATTGATTGGCAGGAGAAAGGTTGTGCAGCCTAGATGACAAATAACCCTTTATTTCATTATTACTGATATTAAAAGACAAAAAGGAAACCCTGAAGTGATTATTTTATCATACAGGCAGGGCTATCACAAATATTTTTGCATTTTCAAACTGCTATCAGATTTTATAGGCCTATTTTATTTATTCAGTATTATATGTCAGAAGAGCTCAGAGACTAAAGCAGATGATTTTTATGCAGCAAATATACCTACCCATATAGAAATTTAGCCTCCCCGTCATCCCATTCTATTGTGAGCAAATATATCCATTGATATATAAATCTAAGAATAATGCAGAGGCAAATGATGTCCTTTTGCTGTCATAAAGCATTGTGTAAACCTGGCTATAAAGATGCTATGGGTAAAATGTTATAGTTTTAACTTGTCCATGTTTATTCCATCGCCAGTCCTTGTCTGACTTAAAACAATATACTCCAACGATACGTGCATTTAGTTTTTAGTTTTAGTTTAGGTATAAGCATAATAGTAAATGAGTACGAATAAATGGGGACAGTAGGACAGGGACAGTAGGCACGCTAGAGTGCTTATGCAACACCCCCTTATTAGGTATGGAGT
>JANHFO010001551.1:24722-36187 GCA_032468095.1 Pareas carinatus
TGTTGACAAAACCGTTTCTTTAAGGCCTTCTGAAAGAGTGTCAAAGTGGGAGCCAGTCTAATCTCCCTGGGGAAGATGTTCCAAAGGGAGGGAGCCACCACGAAGAAGGCCCTCCTGTGTCCCACCAGATATACAGTATCTCCTTAGGTGATGGGACCTGCAACATTACCCACCTCCTGTCTCTGGTGGGTGATGTTGCACTGGGAAGAGATATGCATGTTTATATGTATGTGTGATGCATGTGTGTGAGTGTGAGTCTATGTGCAACCATATGGTTTTTCAATTTATGACTGTGTCTGCTCAATGATGAAATTTCTAGTCCCAATTACCATTGTTAAACAAGGACAACAGTATCGGTATCCTGAACACACACACATAACGCACGATTCTCTTCAAATCGCCTACTTTCTTCTCTCTCACCCTGCTTACATATACAGAAATCGCTGCATGTAATACAGCCAGCGGCCAGGATGGAAATATATCATAAAAAGGGGAACAGCAACAAAATGTTGCCGTATAAACTATCCGAAAGCTCAGAAGATTAAATCTCTGGTCCCCGTGACCGATCTAGACTGGATCCTCCAGTATAAAATATTCCTGCAATCAGTAGTACTCCTTCCATGACAATCTATGCAATTCTCTTTTTCCTCTTGCTAGTTTCAGACTAGTCTTAATAGAACGAGATTTTTTAAAAATGATTTTACTTCCAGTTAAATTCTCTCGGCTCCCCTTTTTATAGATGGACGATTAGGCCTGCAAACCTTCAATTCTTCCCCAAAGCTATTGCTGGTTCACCTTCTGACCTAGATTGTGTTGTTTTGACCACGTTAGGGAGTTACACTCAAATAATGAATTCCCTGTTAAGCCAGACTTCCTCAATCTAATTCTGTCTGGATCTGTTGGATTACAACATCAATGATTTCCACAAATGATTGTCTATTCCCTTCTTAAAAACCTCCAGTGTGGAGTACTCACAACATCTGGAGACAACCTGTTCCATGGGTCAATTGTTCTCATTGTTAGGATATTTCTCCTTAGTTCTATGTTGCTTTTCATCTTGTAAACAACTAAAGTGTATGTAGGACAAAAAGAAAGGTTCCAATGCTTGCATTCTCTTTAAAATACTCCCAAACAGCCAGAAATATAGACCATCCTGGCCAGAAATATTTGCATTTTTACTGCCATATTTTTTTTATGAGAGTGAAATGTTTCCTGAACGTGAATAGAATCAGTTTGAGCTTTAAAAAAAAGCCACAAACAATTCCTTTGAGAAGGGAGATTCATAAGTGATCTTACCTGAGAGGGTATTCTGCATAAATTACCAGCTTTTTTTACCCCTAAAATTCAAACTTCTGGTTTTCCCTTTGCTTCATTCCCAATATAGGATGGACTACAACTGCCCTGCCTCTTCGTAGGTCACGCCACGACAATTACATCGATGTATATTTTACTGGGGACAACGCAACCACCTGTTTGGCCTTGTTGCAATGATAATGATAATTAGACCCTTTCCCCGCCAAAATCTGTGGTGGGAGATATTTAACCATTTCCTCTGCCCTAAACTTGATCAAATCGAGTCTTCCTCCCAGCTACAGTGTTTCCCCCAAAATAAGACCTACCCTGAAAATAAGCCCTAGTTAAGTTCGTCAGCTTGCTGGTAGCACGTCCATTGTAAACAAGCCAGCAGCAATACAGGCAGAAGGAGCCGGTCCCTCGCTCCGCCCAACGTGCCCTGTTTCTGCCCGTCTCTATCTCGGCGACGGGCAGAAACGATCCCTGAGGTCGCTGGGCGAGGAGGGCTATCGATATGTTGACAAATCCAAGACGTCGATCCGAACGTGCGCAGTTTCTCGTTCGGATCGACTTCCAGTTGTTAAGTGAATCCGGTTTCCTCATTGTCTAAGCTTGTCAGAAGGTTGCAAAAGGGGATCACGTGACCCCAGGACCCTCCAAACGTCATAAACGTGAGTCACTTGTCAAGCATCCGGATGTAACTCCTGTAACCATGGAGATGCTGCCACGGTCATAAGTGTGAAAAACCGTCACGAGTCAATTTTTTCAGAGCCCTTGTAACTTCGAACGGTCACTAAATGAACCATTGTAAGTCGAGAACTACCCATTCATTTAGTGATCGAAGTTACGACACTGAAAAAGAGTGACTTGGGGCCATTTTTTTACACCTCTACTTTAAAGCATTCAAGACTAGTGGCAATTTGGATGATGCTCATAATACAAGCTCTACCTCAAAAAGCAGCCGTGTTTCCCCCAAAATAAGACTTAACGGGAAAATAAGCCCTAATGTGTCTTTTGAAGCAAAAATTGATATAAGATCCGGTCTTATTATCTGGGAAACACGGTATGTTGCAATATTCTGGTATTACTCCTTTATAAACTAAAAGACATGAGATAGTTTAGTTTTGAGGAAGCTACAACGTGGCAGAGATCTCCAGTTCCAGTTCCTATATCCAGTACCGCGTTCCCAGTTTGGCCCAGTTTCTCCTTCCTCATATGAGCAACCTGGTTAATAAAAATCAAACAAGTAACAACCGCCAAAACCCACAGCATCTGACTCTTTGACTCTGTCTGCGAGCATTTGCAATAATAACCTCCAGTACGTTACGGTTCACTAGGCCAAGTTTCCCCCTATATATTTGGGCAAACTCCCAGAATTCCCAGTCAGCATACTGGTTAGGAATTCTGGGGGCTGTAGTCCACCCTACTCTTTCTCTCACCCACTGTCTGGTTTTGTCTATTTATTATCTATTTACACAAGCTATCTGGCTGCTTATATCTTACAAGAACTCTTAGACGGCTCACCACAAACCTTAAAACATGGTTAGAAACAAAGGTACCCTTCCCCCAGGCGTCAGATGAAACATCCTCACAGCCCAACCCCTATCCTACCCGGGGGGTGAGTGGAAAAACCCTGGGTCTTCACAACTTTTGAACGATTTGAGTCTTGAATTGGAATTAGAGGGTCGGACCCCCAACCTATCTGAAAGATGACCGATCGGAGCAATGTCTAAAGCAGTGTTTCTCAAACTTGCCAGCTTGGAGATGTGTGGGACTTCAACTCCCAGAATTCCCCGTGGCTGGGCTGAGGAATCCTGGGAGTTGAAGTCCACACATATTCCAACAGCCATGGTTGAAAAAACTCCTGGTTTAAGGTCCCAGGTCAGGAGGCCTGTTGAGAACCTCTCATTTGGGACGCCTCCTAGGCAGAAGGCTGTGAACAAAATCAACCTCACGAAGCAACTCTCTCTGACACCCTGCCCCTCACCTTTCTGAGTCCCCTGGCCTTCACGCCACTGGCGATTCCCGGCAGCACCCCATTCCTCATCCCCTTCGTTCTGGCTCTGGCTTTGCCGGCGTCTGGCCTTCCTCCATCTCAGCTCCTTCGGACGGTCGCCTTGAGAGCCTTCTCCTACGGGCTGCTTCCGCTGCCTCTCGTTGCTCAGCCCCCTGCCTTGGCTACGCCTCGATTTCTACACGGGAAACCACAGGCTTCCTGTTCTGGCTTGCTGCTCAGCTCCAGGCAGCCATCCGACCGTCTCTCCTGCCTCCCCTTCTCATCCCCAACCCCCAACCCTACAGATTGCCGTAGCAGGGAAGGAAAGAGACAGGTGCCTGGGTGGTTTTCGTCCCTTGACTTGCTCAACCTTCGGTTTCTACAACCACTTCCCCTGTCGCAGACACTTGGGGGTTGGGGAGGTGGTTAGCGAGAGCCGACGTACGTCCTTCCCACGGCACATCTGCAAACATGCTGGGTTCAGTTTGAGCTTTGGTGTTTGTTTGTTTTTTTCCCCCTTTCTTTCTCCAAGCCTCCCCTTTGAAGACACAGTTGTTCACTTTTGGGGATCGGATGGACGGTCAGCCACCTTCTCCTCACCCAGTGGACTTCCTATCAATGATATGGCAGCAGTGTTCCAATTTCTCAGAGGCTGCCACAAAGAAGAGGGGTGTCTGTGAGTGTGTGTGTGTGTGTGTGTGTGTGTGTGTGTGTGTGTGAGCCTCTTCTCCAAAGCAGCTGAAGGCAGGACAAGAAGCCACGGATTGAAACTCATCAAGGAGAGAAGCAACCTTAGAACTAAGGAGGAATTTCCTGACAGTGAGAACAATTAGTCAGTGGAACAACGTGCCACTAGAAGCTATGATTGCTAGAACACTGGAAGGTTTTTAAGAAGAGATTGGACATTTCATTTGTCTGAAATGATATAAGGGGTTGGGCTAGAAGACCTCCAAGGTCCCTTCCAACTCTGTTATTCTATCCTCTCCTCTCCTCTCCTCTCCTATCCTATCCTATCCTATCCTATCCTCCAGCCTTCCAATATTTCAGGGGTTGCCATAAAGAAGAGAAGATCAGCCTGTTCTCCAGAGCAGTGGTCGCCAACCTTTTTTGACCTCGGGGACCACCAAATTCCCAATTTGAAATCCCAAGGCCCACCAGTATTAATTTTTTTTAAAGGTACATGCATTTGTAAAATAATGATCAGAGAACTTCCACTTTATTAATATAAAAGGCACCCATTTAATATAACAAAATGTTAAAAGCTCATTTAATTATAACAAAATTATTTAAAAAAACCACATCCCATTTTCAGTGTTATATTTGTTCCTGCTTTTGAGAGAGAGTGACAGAGAGAGAGAGAAAGTGAGAGAGAAAGAGACAGAGACAGAGACACAGAGTGAGAGAGAGAGAGAGTGTGTGAGAGAGAGAGAGAGAGAAAGGGAGAGAATGAGAGAGGGAGGGAGGGAGAATGAGACAGACAGACTCTTACACACACACACACAATGAGAGAGACACATATACACACACAATGAGAGAGACATACACAGACACACTCACACACAGAGACAGAAACACACACACAGAATGAGAAAGAGAAAGCGACAGAGAGAAACAGACAGAGAGAGTGAGAGATAAAAGAAGCGGAAGCATCTGAACTCTGAGAAATAAAAAAGCAGGCAGCCAGGTGGGCAGCAGGGGTGCCAGCGAGGGGAGCTGGCCTGGATTGGCTGGCAGACCACCAGTGGTCCGCAGCCCATAGGTTGGCGACCCCTACTGCAAAGCAGCTGAAGGCAGGACAAGAAGCAATGAATGTAAACTAATCAGGGAGAGAAGCAAGCTAGAACTGAGGAGATATTGCCTGACATTTTTAAAGGGGTGGACTTCAACTCCCAGAATTCCAAGTCCGCTTCTGGTGTGGAAGGGAAACTGTTCAGCTAAAGATATAGTATCAGAAGAGAAAACAAAGCAAAGGTCAAAGAGGAAACCTTCTTAGTCACTTCTGTTGCTAAGCTGTCCTGGGCTACTCATGAGATTAGCCTCCAGGGTGATCTCAGCTATTTCTGGTTATTTCAGGAAGTAAAACCAACATAGCTGTTCTCTCCGATTTCTTTGCCCTTGCTCTTCCCATGCTAAGCTGCTGCTTTAATATCAGCCCTATAAATCAGTGCTGGGACTTGATTTATTTATTAAACTTTTACGCCGTCCACCTTGCCAAAGGCAATTCGATTAGAATGCACGACAGATAGTCCTCAACTTACGACCATTCATTTAACGCCTGTTCAAAGTCACAACAGCACTGGCGGAGGAAAGTGACTTTTGGCCGGTTTTCACACTTAACGACCGTTGCAGCGTCTCCGTGATCACAATTTAGACGCTTGCCAACTGACTCGTATTTATAACGGTCGCAGTGTGTTTGTGTCATGGGATCCCGTTTTGCGACCTTCTGACAAGCAAAACCAACGGGGAAACCAGACTCACTTCGCAACCGTGTGACTAACTCAACCGCCGCAGCGATTCACTTAACGACGGTGGCGAGGAAGGTTGTAAAGTGGGGCAAAACTCAGTTAACAACTGTCTCGCTTAGCGATAGACATTTTGGGCTCAGTTGTGGTTGCGTGTCGAGGCCTGCCTGTATAAAGCATGAAAACAAGAAAAGGTCTTAAGTTTTGAAATGCGATTCAGATAAAAAAGCAAGCAGGATGGACAGGGAGAGGAGCAAATTACGCACACAGAGGAGGGGGCCATCTCCGAAATGCCACACACACACACACACACCACTGGGACCCCAGCCACTGGCACCAACGTGTCTTCAAGGCCTTTCGGGAAGGTCAAAAGAGTGGAATCAGATCTGACCCCCCCCCCCGGGAGGAGAGGGGAAAGATAGTACGGAGGACAGGCGCCACGACACAAAAGGCTGTTCTGATTTGACAGATTTCTTTTTGCAGAGGTCATTAAGTGAGCGCTGTAGTCGTAAAGCAAAACACGGCAGACATAACTGAACAATGCAGTCCTAAAGGGCTGGTTTTGCTGAAACTGAAAATAAAACCCCCCGGTGTTTTTTTTTTCAAAGAAAAACCATTGTGAGATGCTGCAAACCACCATAAATGTGGTCTGACCTATGGTCACGGGACTGTGGTGGGGGAAGGGAGGCCCAAGGCCATTAGAACTTGGGAACCCGGTCATAAGGACCCCAAGCAACTGGTTGTAAATTGAGGACTACCTGTAGTCTCTCATAAGATTTCATTATTCTAATTAATTCCAGCCTTATTCTCACCCCACTGCTGTGTTAGGCCAGGGTTATTTAGAAAGGCTGCGTGTCTCTCAGCCAATCTTCTGCCATCTGATTCCCTGCAAATGGGCCAGATCCTGCATCCATGGGGGTTGTGCCCAAAAGATGGCAAATAGGTACAGATTGCAGTTAAAAAAAGGATAAGAATAATAAAACCTCTTGGTGCTAAGCAGCCGAAATTGGGGGGCGGGGCAAACCCCACCTCCTACCCATTTCAATGTGGCCATCATTACTCCTGCAATTTTTAATGGAATCAATATAATAAAAATAATTCACACTGTTGTGCCCCGTCGCGGGCAGCGCGGGGGGAAAACCTGGACCCAGGATTGGGGGGAACTACCCGGCCAATGTGTGGGTAGTGCGGGAGAAGCCCGGGCCGCGATTGGGGGATGATACAGGCGCGGGAAAGATCGAAAGGGTTCTCAAGCGGGCGCCTGGCACGGCGCTGCGTCTTCGGTCTGCCCGCCATGTTATAGAATAAAGGGTTAAATTGAACTTGGTCTCCAGGCTCTTATTACCCCCCACCCCAACCCAATATATAGTACCCACAGCCTTCTGGTTTTTGTTTTTTTTTCTAGTTCCTCACTCTCGCCTATAATCGGTTTTCCCCAGCGGTCTCCTATCCTACTACAAATCAAGGCCAACCCTGATTAAGCTTTATAACTTTATAACTTATTTGATTTATAGCCTGTCTTTTCCCAAGGAGCTCAACCCATCACACAGGGGGAACTAACCTAGGACATATCCTGGGATAAAAGTGGCTGGCCCCAAAATCACATACACACCCCTCCCAGCCTCCAAGTCGGAGGAGGACTATTCCTTGGGTCTCCCCACCCGAGCCCCACGTCTTCTGGATGGCTCTGGGGCTAAGAGGGAGGGGCTGGCTCAGATTCCCCCAGAGGATTCCCAGTTCCGTTCCCAAAGGAGCTGCAACTTCATCTGAGGTTTATAAAAGCAGGAAGAGGGGCTCTTCATTCAATACCTGTATTTATTTCTTTAAAGTCTTTTAATACTTGGCTGTCGAATTCCAGCCTGCTCGATTACTCCCAGTAAGATCCCTGGAGGTCTTTAAAACTAAGGGGAGCAAAACATACACTCTCACACACTTCTATTTATTTTTGAAGAACAAAGTAGTGCCGTAGGAACTCTTACTCCTCTTCCTGTGCCCAACCAAGATGGTCACTACTAAAGTAGCAATGTTTCTTCCTCCTTCTCTTTCTCCTCCTCCTCTTCCTACTCCACCTTCCTCCTCCTCCTCCTTCTCCTCTTCCTCCACCTCCCTCCTCCACCTTCCTCTTCCTCCTCCTCCTCTTCTTCCTCCTCTTCCCTCCTCATCGCTTTCCTCCTCCTCCACCTACCTTCTCCTTTTCCTTCCTGCTCCTCCTCTTCCTCCTCCAACTTCCTCTTCCTCCTCCTCCTCATCTTTCTCCTCCTCGTCTTCCTCCTCCTCCTCTTCCTCCCACTGCTGCTTTCCTCCTCTTCCTCCTCCTCCTCCCTCCTCCTGTTTTTCCTGCAATGGCATCTTCAAATGAACATAGGAACGAGTCCAGAGATCCCAGAAAGCTTCTAGGGCCGAAGCGGAGGCCACGACCCGGGTCTCCTCTACTCCTAGTTCATCCCAGTTCACCATCGCCCCCACACCAGCTCTGAGGCTGAAGATGGGCAGACATCCAGTACCAGCCAGGGACCCTCACTTGCTGAGAAGGTGGAAAAGAGGAAGGGGTGGAGGAGGAGGAAGAAAAACAAAACGATAAGGCTGATAACGCCCATGGGCAATATGAAAAACAAAGGGCAGCGCTCCCACCCACAAGGCTGCCCGCCTCTCTTTTAACTTTCCACCGAAACCACGGAAAGGATTTTCTGCCATCTCAGCAGCTGTTGAGCAAAATGAAGCAAAAAAGCAACCAAGATCAACGGTCTCTGAAGATTCCCCCAGAGAGCGATTCTCGTGTTGATTTTCCACCTCTTGATCTTGAGAGAAGTTAGGGGTGTCAAGCAGACGAAGCTGCCGGCCAGGCACACCACACGTGTGCCTGTGTGTGTGTGTGTGTGTGTGTTAGCAGTGAAACCCAGCTGTCGTTCTTCCCACCATCTGTGCACGGGGGTGTGGAAACCACCGGAGAGAGGCTTCACGCATGTGCCCCTCCAAACACACATCATGGGGTGTGAAGGAAACAATGCCCTGGGGCAGAGGCCAAAGGCTTGACCCTTGAGTGGGGTGAGTGCGTGGGCTTCAAATCTGAATTTTGGCTGCTACGCACTACATATTCTGGCACAGGGCATGGGGTGGGGTGGGGTAGAGGTCAAAAGCAGACCCACCCTCCACTTTCTCTCTTGGTGGCCTTTTTATCCTTTTCCCCTTAAGGAACAGGTGCAAAGCTCCTTCGGGTCCGAAAACAAACCGCGCCATCTCTTTTCTTTAGCCCCGTGCAAAATTTTCAAAATTCCCCCGTAATGTTGGCAGACGAAGCTTGGCGGATGCTCAGGATTTGGGGACGGCCCCTCCTTGTGGTTCAGAATGTATATCATCCTTGCTCAAGGTTGGGGGGGGGGAAATGGAATTTTGATTTTGGGTTTTACCGATTAGACGGCCTTGTTGCTATAGAAGTGACTGCTCAAATTATGTGTGAACGGTAAAAAAAGGTATGACTCGACGCCATTGCTGTATTTTGCTGCACTAAAGGAGGTCAAAAATCAATGCCTTTTCTTTGTCTACCCCTCCTCTCCTCCTACACTTTCCTTCTTCCCTTTTCCCATTGTTTTGTTTTATTCATTTCTTTTGTATGTTATGTGAGGGCAATTTGAGGAAAAAACTCCATTTGGTTATCAATGACAGACACTCGCAGATACAGAACTTTTATTATACACATTAGAAAACTACAGCGTTCTATGACTTTTTGACATAATCATCATTCAAATTGAGGCACTTATTGTAACGTCTTACAAGGTTTCAAGATTCCTTCTGCAAAGAAATCTCCCTCCTGGGAATGAATCCAGAAGAGGTGGGAGCTGCTCGGCGCCAAATCTGAACTATAGGCCAGTGGCCCCCAATCTTTTGGGAACCAGGGACCGGTTCCATGGTGAAAGGTTTTTCGGCGTACCAGAGGGGATGTGGTTTTGTGTGCTTGGCTTGTTTGCACGGCCCGGTTGCTGGCATGCCACGGACTGGTACCGGTCCATGGTTGGGGGTTGGGGACTCCTGCTATAGGGGGGCATGATTGAAAAAATCCCAATGGAACTGCTTCAAAGATTCTTGGGTGCGTCTAGCGATGTGCGGCCGAGCATTATCGTGAACCAGCACCAAACCGGAAGTCAGAATAGCTCAACACTTGCGTCGCACGACTTCAACGATGACAATACACTTCACGATACCGTTACAAGGTGTCTTCATTCCCAGGAGGGAGATTTCTTTGCAGAAGGAATTTCTAACCTTGTAAGATGTTATGACAAGGGCCTCAAACTAAATGGCAGTTATGTCAAAAGGTGGTTGTTTTCTAATGTGTATAATAGAAGTTCTGTATCTGCGAGTGTCTGTCATTGATAACCAAATGGAGGGATTTCCCCCCCAAATTGCCCTGGTATTATAATTCAATAAAACTTTTAAAATTAAAAAAAATGGATACGACTCTGTTGCAGGTCCAATCCAGCCGAGGTTTCATGTTCCAGTTTGGGTGTGTGTGTGTGTCTGCCAGACCTGGGGTTGCTGAGAGGACAACCCCCAGCTATGGTGGAGGAGGCCTGAAGCCATGCCAAGGCTTAGCAGCAGAGCCCACCAAAACCCCTCCCCACAGTTCTTGCATTGGGAGGGCTTGTGGGAGTCAAAGTATCCCGCCCGAGATCAGCTGGTTCCTTCTTTTTTTTTGAAAAGCCGACATCTGTGGCTGATGTTTTCCGTCAGGGCCTGAAATCGGTTCCTGCCTTTGTCCTATTGTAAAAAGCCACCACGGTTCACAAGGACTTCGCCGTGCTCCCTCTCTTGCTGGTGATGCCCCGGCCTTGCCATTTTGCACCTCCCTCTCCTTCACACCCCAAATATCTCGGCTTGGGAGGGAGGGGGGGCTCTCTCCCCACCAGAACGCCTCGCCACCCCCACCCCAAGCCCTCCCTCCCACAGCGTGACAATGGGCCCATGTGTTGCGTGGGGGGTGAGGAATTCAAAGGGGGGCGGAGGGGACAATGGGACCCTGTCTGGGCCACTCGCCTCCTCGGCGGGACCGAGGTCGGAGGGCCGGTGACTCATGCCAGGGGATGAAATGCCAGGGGGCACGGGGGCTTTGCCATGCTGTAGGGGTGTGTGGAAGCCGTCCAAGAGAGGTGGGGACTTGGCAGCTTCAGATCACACATACACACACACCGCCACCATCCAAGCCAGCCGGAGCCGACAACTTCACAGCAGTCGGCAGCTTCTGCTGTGAACTCTCCAGGCTGGGCTGAGGGTACAGAGAGCTACAGAAACAGGTAACCCAGTGCAAGAGGGTCTGTCAGCACGTGTGAGCAGCTAGTCGGCCTTTTAGGGCACGGATCCTGATCACGCGTGCATACCGCACTGTGAAGAGGGCAGAAGAATTGGAACATGTAGGAGCTGCTCCTGTTTTAGGAATCCAGGTTGCAAATCTCTGGATCCTCAGTGGGGGGCAGCAGCCTTGGGGCACTCTCCATGTCTGTAGCACCATCTAGAGGCCATCCAGAGCCTTGCAGCTCAGCCCTATTTTTCTGCCCCCTTCTGCCTTTAAGGGGAGCTTGAGAGCGTAAAATTGGGGCTTATTCTGGGGTGCAAAAGGGAAGAAAGTCCCTTTGCTCTCTCTCTCTCTCTCTCTCTCTCTCTCTCTCTCTCTCTGTGTGTGTGTGTGTGTGTGTTTGTGTGTGTGTTCATGTTGTCAGCATTTG